>CCAG010017191.1:0-35437 GCA_001077435.1 Glossina morsitans morsitans | reverse complement strand
CTCTCTCTCTCTCTCTCTCTCTCTCTCTCTCTCTCTCTCTCTCTCTCTCTTTCTATAAACAAAAATATTATGCAAGAGAGAATTATGAAAAGGGGAAAAGTCCACAGTCCGTCTGTCTGACTTGACAATATTTTTTCTTTCATGCTTTGAGCTCGCTGTTCGTTGTCAGTCGAAGAGTTCGCATTTAAGATGTCGAAAAAC
The DNA here is from genome assembly GCA_001077435.1 of Glossina morsitans morsitans. Lineage (NCBI taxonomy): Eukaryota > Metazoa > Arthropoda > Insecta > Diptera > Glossinidae > Glossina > Glossina morsitans. The sequence goes on along the minus strand of CCAG010017191.1, from coordinate 35,236 downwards.
ATGTTAAAAAAACATTTAACTTTAATAAAGGTCTGTGTAAAATATAACACAAACTGGCATAAATTTTCAGAAATTATTTCAAAATAAAAATTCTTTAATGTTACCGCAAATGTTACAACAAAAGAAAAACCAATCAAGGCTGCAACGGATTATTCCAAAAAAAATTATAGTTTATAGTATGTGTAAATGAAAAAATAGAAAAATCATAGATAAGAAAATTTTCATTGACTTTTTCGAATGATTGCTTGTATGTGCGTAACAAAAGAAACGTTGAAGAAAACATTAGTTTAGTTTTTGATTGAAAACAAAAAAAAAACAAACCCAAAGATATGTCGAAAATTCAATAAATTTTAATTAATTTCGTTAAGATAATCTTTTTGGAGAAATTTTAATTCGAAAAATATATATATAAAAAAAATTTTAAATTTACGAAACATTTAAACAATTGGAAAAAGAGCAACGAGGTCTGAAAGCAAACAGAACATTTATCAAAAGCAAACAAAAAATTTATCAAAAGCAATCAGAACATTTATCAAAAGGTAGAAAATAAATTTAAGAAAAAAAAAGGATTGTTATTTTGTTAAAATTGTTAAACTAACACAAGATAAAGCGAAATGGAACCAGAGTTTTTTGCTTGATTAAATCTTCTGCAAGAACGGCATCTATTATTGTAATAAACTGTAATTATTAATCAACCGTTAGGTTATCCACAAAGGCAAGTACATATGTATGGAAAATAGATTGATTAATGCACACACATATACGTTTGCTATTCCCTTGAAAATCGTAAATGACGAAGCATAAGCATCTTAAAGGGATTTTGAAAAAATTGCAAAATTGTATTCAAAACAACAATAACAATAATTTTATTATAAATGCATTTATTTATACAATTTTTCTATAGTTAAGTTAAAAAAAAAAAAAGGAAAAGAAAAAAAAACTATGTAAACAAAAGAAAAAAATATAAAAAAAAATAACTAGAAATCGAATCAAACCGAATTAAATGTTTTTTTGCATGAAACTAACTCTTGCATATAGACATCAGAAGGCTCGAAAACAAATTTTTAATTTTATGGTCAAATGGGAAAAAAAGAGTTAAAAAGAGTCGTTAACCAGTCTATGGGAAACATCCCTTTTTATAACATCTATCGAAGAGCTGAGGGTAGGATTTGATGGGTCACGATACGGGAAATATTGGTAGTGCCAGCAGCTGTCGTAATCAAGTCGTCGTCTAACTGGACGGTGGATGTGGTGTCTGGGTTTGTATTAGATTTCCTTATGCATCAATATATATGTAGCTTTTAGGTTACTGATGAGTATTTGCTTGTTTTATTGCATAGTTATCATACGTATCAAAAAAAATAAAAAGTAAATAAATAAAAAAGAAAAATAATAAAGAGGAAATAATAAAAAAAGGAATGATGCGTAACTAAGCAGTCTGCAGGTATCGCTGAGACGGGGTATGAATGGGTGTGCTTGTGAGTGAGGGTAAGGGGCAGAGAATACGGACTAACGGACCAAGAATGAACCAACGGACCGCGAACATTACAGACAACGGGCCTTACGGACGGACTTACATCATGCGTGAGGTTACGGCTTATGAGCAGAAAACCTTAAAGAAAAAAAAAGAATTTTTTTTTGTTTTACAGCATATGATATAAAAACCATAACGTTCTAATAGCAAAGTAGCTATGCCTATGATACTTGTTTGCAAGGTTTTTTGAACAATCTTACTTTAACTAAATTTATACGGATCTGGCTAGCGGTCTCTATCATATTGAGAATTTTGACATCTTCTCTAATATAAAATGCTCGCATTCTAAATTTTTGGACGGTCTTCATGGCCTAAAGCTTTCCTGCCTTGCAGATCCAGATTTGATTCCCTGGTGTGTTCTTGTCAATTGTGAGAATATCTCAGCTAAGCTAATTGCGGGCACGTTTAATTTGTCTCTAAAGTTGACATTCAGACAAATGTTATTTATAGGGACCTTAACGCATTTGATGAAGCTAGTCATTATCAGCTAATTTTTAAATTTTATTCTTATTTTATTAAATTTTATTATATATTATATTAAATTATAAAATGTTTCCGTTCATATGTTACGGATCGGACACATAGACTTTTACTTAAATCGTATCTTTCTGAGCGTATGTTGGTGAAACGTGGCGTTCTGTGGTATTACGGGCAACCTTGGGCCCTCTTTTCTTTTGTTTACTTATAAATGATCAGCCTAATGTAATTCAACATATCGGTGTATTGAGATAATGTTAAACTTTTCTACTCATCACACAGCTTTGAAGGGAATCGACGCCTGAAATATGATTAATGTTTATTGGATGAATGCTTCAAAATAAATAGAATGTCATTGAATATATAAAAACGTGAATCTATCAATTTAGATGGGTTATGCGAAGTAGAGGTAAACTACACAGAGAATCAGGTTATATGCCTGTAATATAATTATTATTGATATTGATATATTTATTATATTGATATTAAATTCGATAATTTCTCAACGATAAAGTTGATAAAAAAATACCGGGTAACAATTTTCCATTAGGACTTAATAATAAAGTTCGTCTAGCAGTAATAACATAGATAGTATAAAGTAGAAATTAGGTCTAGTATATATATTTTCTAATTTTTTTAGTTGTTGAGTATTAATTTCTTTAACCGATATAAAGTTGCTAACAAATATATTATCTTGATAATTATCATCGATATTTTCGAAACCTGGTATTTGAAAACATCAGTGAAGTGTTGCGGAGCTGCAGTATGATCAAATGGAGGATAAGCATACCAATTATCATCATTACATACTTCAAAATATACTATATATTGCCTCAACTCTATTGATGTATTAAGGTTCTTGTCACAACAAGTGCAGTTATTTGGTTATCTGATTTCCATGACATGCCTAAATTTTTATGTTTCATGACAATGGCCATGTTGCTGAAAAGCTGTCTTCTCACATCATGTTTCATATTTATAATATATATTATCATTGTCCAAATCATTACAATTATTTTGCAATAATTGCTTAACTCTTTAATCCAGAATTGTAGATAACTAAGTCTAAGAAATTCTGATTAACGCAAACTATATATAAAAAGAGTTTGGGAATGGCATCTATTATTCTAAAAGTTTAAGAACTTCGAACCAAAAAAAAGAAAATAACGATTGAAAACTACATTTTTTCTTTTTTTTGCGAATTTCAAAATAAAATTAATTTAATATGCAAAATCATCCGATTTATCACAATCATTTTATCCGATAGTTACTGAGAGTAGTCCAATTCTTTTAAAAAATACTATAAATATTTTATTTTAATTATTTTTCTAGCTGGAACAAAAATACATCCGAATACTCTATACTGTTTAAATTCATAATTGATAAAATCAAGCTATATAACAAAATGACATTACATTATAAATTTTACTATAACATTGTAATAGAATCAAGCTATATAATAAAATAGTATTATATTATAAATATACAATAAATATCTTAGACATAAAAAAGGGATACTTACAACCCAATTTCAGCGCGATGGTAGGCCGCCGTTGTATTTAGTAACTATTAATTGAAAATTCACAATTTTGTCGCTCCCACATCTTTCAAGCGCGAATGTTCAATGATGCCACCTTCCAAAATGCGCACTGCACCCGTACGCATCTCCGCTTCGGTGATGCTAATGACGTTAGTTAATGCCCTGTTTTGGTTACGCCAACCTACCCATGATAAACTACTATCCGCTTATTGTTTTCCCGTGATTGATTTCTCTCAGCTTTTCTTCAAACGCTTCAGAGGTTTAATGGTTAGCATTACAGAAATACTACCGGCTCGTCGCTCTTCCAGTGGACTGCCATGTCAATTATCAGCACCTGATTACTTTCGCTCAGTACTACGTTAGGTTTTCTCATTATACCATCCCGCCCGAAGACATTTATTTTTACGTCCACGGTCGACTGCTTTTTTGCTGCTGCGGACGTACAATGTCTATATTATTGCGTCCATATTACGTCAGCTTATTCTGTCTACGACCGTTGCGGACCTGCAGTATGTAGCAGGCCGTTTCCTTTATTCTGCATGGCTCTGCTCGACACGGACGTTCTAATGTTAATGTTGAAGATTAAAGCGTAATTGGCTCGCTTTTACATAATCTTCTCCCAACCAGAACGGCGGAGGACCCAATGTTGGCCTGTTGCACCGAGAAAAACAAAAAGCGTTTAACGCTTTTGCGTGGTGTTCTTGGTTGACGGCCCTTGCACTAATTGGGAAACTAAAACTTGATTTTCGGTTTGTAGCAGCGCAACAAACACGCTCATGTAAACAGGAAATTCCCATTCTTCATAGCGGTGTAAAGAATTGTGGCAGCTAGCAATTTAGCTGTGGTGCTTTACCAAGGCACACTCTGATTTTATAATTAGTCTCTTTTAATAACTTTCTTGTGGTTTTCGGCTGTTGCATGCTTGCTATGAAACGCGACATGAGAAAGTATTTCAGAATGCGTAGCTTCTGTTGCGCTTAAGGCATTTCGGCAGCGTAAACAGCGCTTCGCACGTAGGTGTTGTTCCACCAAAGGATAAAAATTGAACGCCAAGATATTTTATATCGCTACATACACTCGTTGCCCGAACGTTATCCGTGCTGCACTTAATGGATGTTTCATCGACAGCGACATTTTTCTTGTTTGACACTGTGCAGAATCACAACATCGCGCTTTTTGTAGCGTTCAGCTACACGGCTGCTCAGAAACTGCTTTACGGCCTTCACCTTCCTTTCGTTCGCTAGTAGCACCAAATCATCTGCATAAGCCCAGCAGGTTATTGCTTTTTTTATTTTAATTTCGATGAACTTCTGAAGACGCCAGATAGTTTCATCCAAGACCGACTTGAATATTCCGCCTTTTTATGGCGTCTAATTGGCCAATTCTCTGTTGTTGGTCAATTCTCGGTTGGAGATGCCTGGATTGTCGGATTGGTGGAGATCTGATTGTTAGTAGATTTTGGCACCATTCATTCTGCGGTTGCCGTTGGTTTTCGGCTGGTGACAGTATTTTCTGCGTAATAGCGCCATTGCTTTCGTCTAAGCTCAATGAAATAATGGCCGCAATCAGGATATTATTGTCATCATCATTGCTTGCAGGCTATGGGTTGAGGATGATGCATCTTTCTTTGGCGGGGTCGGTGTCGTATTTAGTCGTAAAGGATTCTGAGTCTTCTTCTTCTTCCATGACCATTATGGAGGATGCCATTATTATTTTTTCGGCGACTGTGTTCTCTACACTAGTTTGTGTGACATCGGCTGGTTCAGAATGTTTTTATGAAAAGTTGATCCAATTTCAGCTAGGCTAGTCTGTATGATATTACGTAGTTGGTTCAAAATGTTTCTATAAAAAGCGGTCTGCACCGTTTTTTGAATACGTACGGCAGTCCAGAATTAGCACGCAGATTCGTTAACGGCTTGTATTTTCTTTGCCTTGCTGCCTGAGTTCCATAAGGGTGGAGGCCAGAGTAAGTACTGAATATTCTCGGCATGTCTCGCAGAGGTTGCTGGCGAAATTGAGATTTCGCCTACAAGGTTTTCCGCGGAAACGCTGCTGTAATTGCTAGTAGTAAATAAGCTCTTACACTTTTTGCACGATATGGTGAGGACGATAGTTTCTGCCTGCAATGGAGGCATCGCCGAGCGGCTGGCTTGCAGAGTTAATCTTCTTGTTATTAATCCCTCGAGTTTGCTTACTTTAATTGACGCAGGTAGTTTTTCCAAAGAGCGTTCTTTTACGGCAACTGTGTGAAAAAGCAAAAGAGAAAATTAAACGGACAAATATGTTTTCACCTGGCTTGGTTTTTGGCCGCTGTATTCGGACTCGGAAGTTGTTAAAAAGGAAGAGAAAAAGGATAAGCAGACAGAGGTTTCTACTATTGAATTCAATTCTTTTTAATTGGATTAATATTGCTAACAAATTAATTCCTTCGGGTCAATTAGTATTCTTTAGCAAGCCCTTTCATATTTCCTTCCTCTTGTCTCAATGTAGGACTAATTACGAACTCTTTTTAGTTTCCGTTGATATATGGAGCAATAAACTGAGCATATCTTGTTTCACTCTTTTTACGACCCACACACCCGTCGCATTTCGGCTAGCTGCATTGCAATGCGGCAATGCTATATGCAAGTTCATTGTTTGGCGAAAATAATAAAAGTGACGATTCAGTAATTACATTTTTACCCAAAATAATTGTGGAGTAAGCAATATTCAATTGGCATACACACAAGTATGCAGAAAGGGAATTGTATGTAAACAAGCGAAAATTACACTAAAATCATGATTTTGAAAACAAACTTCAAATGGTCAATTAGCGCATACGATCGAGTAAGCTCATTTCTTTTAGTCGGTGACTATTATCAACGAACGGGCCGCCAATAGCTGTCAAGGCGCCTTGACCTCCGTACAGTTAGACATTTTTTGTTGTTTTTAACGCCTCTCGAGATAAAGCGTTCCTAAATAAAAGGCTAGCTACATTACAATTTGTTTTCAATAGAAGATTCCAGTGATTATTTGATATTGTTGGTTCTTAATATACAGGGCGGAGGCTGGTCCTCTATATAGTTGAATTCGTCATAAGACGAATCTGGGATACTCACCATATCAATCATTGCGTTATATACTTTTTATCTCATATTCAGTCGTTCGTCGTAATGCTAACGGCCCTCATTATTGAAGCGCTGCTATTGAACTATGTAATACTGTGCACTAGACCTAATTTCTACTTTTTATAAATGAACTTTATTATTAAGTTCTAGTGGAAGTTAACTATATATAAGCTGATTCTCTATATAACCTTTCTCTAATTTGCATAATCCATCTGAATTTGTTTTCCTAAAAACATTGGTTTTTATTGTCTATTTTTTATAATATTTTATGAATAAATAAATAAATAATTCTGTCAGGATTCTCTATAAGGAGCTACATATTACTGAAGAATTATTTTCTACGAAAACATTTTCTAATTTTTTATCTAAAGCTATAACTTCTTGCAGATGAATTAAATTTAAATGAGCAACCGATATAGGAGCATGTGTTGCATTTACGATAATTACGTGTTTTTTGTGAGATACACGTTGCGCAACTCGCGCCCAACCAGCCTCAATAGTTTTTCTAATTTCTCTTTCATGTCTTAATATAGTTCGAATAATAGCTTTGTTTAAATAACGATCAGAAATTACCGAAATATAGGGTATAAAATTGGATTTACTATAAACGTTAAAACTTAATTTTTTACATACTGTGAATCAAAATTATTATGCAACTATAAACTTTCGAAAAAAGTTTCTTATTGACTATCTACATGTTTTTACTTTTCGCTATTTACTTTGCAAAATAGTGGGGCGCATTAAATACACTACACCATTTCGTTTATTACAGTCATTAATATAGCGACTTTTCATAGGTTCGTTCTTGGGCCAAAGCATGTCGGTGTATCAAAGTTCATCAAAATAGCTCAAAGATTGCGACCTGTCGGTTGATCATAAGAAAACAAGACAAGCAGAGAAACAGGCGGGTGGACAAATAGACGGACAGACATGCTTACATCGATGCAAAAAGTCATTCTGAATCGAGCCATATAAAAAAAAAAAAAGTGTTTCACAAGTACCGTGTTGTAAGAGGGTCGTATGCATGTATGTCCATATTTCATTATCATCGGAAGGAGAAGTGCGTGCAAAGTGCAATCATGATTTGATATGTTTGAGTGCCTTAAATATGGATCAAAAATTTCCAATCTGACAGGAAAGCAAGTGAAATAAAAACCTAAGAAAAATATTTCTTTCAAAACTGAATTTTAAAGATGAAAGATTTGAAAAAGTTGAATTTTGTGAAAAATTAGGAAATGTTGTCAAACAAACTGAATAAATAATTCAGTAATGTTAACACGTTCGCGGACACAAAAAATTTCAGGGAGCTGTAAAAATAGACAGGCAATTATTTTTGAAACTAGTTGTAATATGCAAAATCTGATTATACATTTATTATAAGAGTAGTCAGAACGGAGAAAAATAAAAAAAATAAGAAAGTACTTAATGAATCAAATGGTCATTACTTTGAAATGTATATTAATTACAAAAACTTAAGGTTACATGAAATTAAATGAACAAAAATTGGCTTTAAAATTTGAATGCTGTAGCGTTCACGTCATTTTGCATCACTATGAAAATGAATGCTATAGCATTCACGTCTGCGAACGTGTTAATGAATATACAAATACTAATTATATTGTAATCCTTCATTACATAATCTGTAAATATTAAGCACAACGCATCGTAGCGTCATGCTGTGCCATTTAATAATGGATCCAACTAAAATAAAATACAATGGCGTTCAGAGAGACGCTTAATCCCTACAAAGGGTTGTATTAAATTAATTAGTTAAAAGCCTAAAAACCCACAAAAAATATTCACTTAAATATTCAAAATGTTCTCGCAACGCTTCGTCATAAAGTTGAATTTCCTATAGAGAATTTTTGTTTATTATTATATTTACATTTATATAAATATAGTGTATATTTATGCACATAGCTTACTTATAAATCCTCCAAAATAGATGCCGAGTAATACAATGTGATCTTGATTATGTTGTTAGCCCGTTACATGCTGGAACTATACTTTTATTCTTTATCGAGGAATTTTCCTACAGAATCCTGGTATGCCATTGTTTATCGTTTTAAGATCTTTTAAACCAAACATCTCGAATCTCCTAAGGCAATCGTAAAAGAAAAGGTCGGATGCAATCTTGATACGTTTGCCTTCGACGAATTCACAAGTTCCAACAAAAACGAAGAAATTGCATACTAAAACCTTATAAATTGATTCTAAAAATTGAAATACCTTTACGACACAAATCAGAAACGTTGTTATTTACCACGTCATTTAACGACTAAGGCAGCTAACTCCGCACTTTTCCAGGGGACCTACGATCTCTTATTGTGTTCACTATTATTCAAAAAATAATTTTCAAAATCATTTTCATCTCGGATCAGATCCTGTCTCTGTCGGAAGACAGGCTGATTTTTTTGGTCTATTGTGGATGCTATCCCGGGAAACAATTACCAAAAATCCAGAAGCAAAGGAAAAAAAATTTCTTTTTGATATAGTTTCAAACTTTCCAACCAGTTAAGTCCGGTATTAGGCTTCGGCGGAGAAATCCGGTCAACGAAAACGAATTCATCCCTAACCTTTTGTCCACCTCCAAGACCGTCTGTACCCAAATCTGATGAGCTGGCTGCAACACAATCTCAAGGGCCACCGATTCTTAGAAACAATATGTGTTCATCTGAAATAGCAATAATCATCTCCGATATTAAAAAAATGTCTGAAAAAAATTACTTATTGTACTAATTCTCGCTCCGATCAAATGCCTAGTAGTTAAATAAAATTTTTTGAGAAACCTTTCTTGTTTAAAATATGATATTTTGCTTACAATATAGTATACAAAGTGGCCAGCGCAATTCCTCATTCTTAGATTTTTACTTGAGCTCAAATAATATTAATTTCTGCGTTTTGAGCGAGGTTTTTTTTTCGAAGTTAAAATTGAATTATACATCAGCCGACAAATGTCGTGACAATGTCTATGGCAATGTTAACATAGTGGCTAAAAAGGAAATTAATTTCAGGCGTATTCTTTACAATTCAACTGTTGATGTTATTATCACCAAAACTACAATCTAAAACCCAATCTTTTCATTGCATCATGCTACTTTTCACCAAGTGTTGACGTACAAATTTTTCGTAATGAAATTCAGAGATTATGTGACTTTCTTGACAGTGAACAAAATGTGGCTGTAGCCGGAGATTTTAATGCTAGACATAAGTCGCACGGCAGTCACCTCTCAACTAATAAATGCCATCAGCACTAGAAGTTTTGAAGTTATAAACAATGGAAAACCTACTTTTCATTGTAATCGGAACAGTCTCACGGCCAGTAGCGTTTTGGATCTAAGTTTCACTAATTCAACTCTTTTTGTCATTTAATTGGAATATTACTAATGTCTCGATTGACAAAAACCAGCACTCTAACATTTTATTTCAAAGATACAGCGATTCGGTACAACAAATAGAAAATTTCATTTCACTCAAATTCTTAAAGAACTGTCTGTCTAAATTTGATACACTATCCCTTTTGTCATCGATTTAAACTACTTTTCAATCCGACATTAAATCCGCTAGAACTAACTTTTCTAATATTCAGTCTTTCTCACCTAAACCATGATGGAACCCATCCCTGTCAATATTCTTCCGCAAATATCAAGCTGTAAGAAAAAAAATTAGTAAATATGCTAGTCTCGCCAATTTCATTCAGTATATAAAAACACTGAGGAATGGTCCGCAATTAGAGAGGCCAAAAGGAAACACAAACCCAACATGATTAAGGGTATTGGTACCAGTAACAATTCGTGTTTTTTGTGGAATTAGACCGATGGCCAACGATAAATAAGTCAAAAATTAAATGATTGTATGGAATGAGCGTGACAATAAAAAAATAGTTGTTATCCTTAAGAGTTACATTCCAGGCGACAATTATTATTTCACATAACATTTATTCGAGAGTTGCGTGCAACTAATAATTGCTGGTCTAATAACATCATACTCTTGGAATTATGATGTATTAAAGTTGTTTCTATTCCAAAATCAGGTAAAGACTTAAACATCTCAATCAACTTTATACCCATGTCGCTAATTTCAATGTTCATAAAGATAACTGATCTCATGGTTAAGGAGAGGCTGATGGATCTCTCAAACTCTTTATTGTGCCATTCAAATATGTAAATCTACGAACATGCGCAGCGACGAACTGCCTTTTCTCATAGCGAATCTAGAAAAAACACTACAATGGTCGTCATGCTTTCCTTGGATATCTGCGGAGGTTGTAATTGTGTTAACTTGACAAAGCTTGATAAAATTCTTTTAAACTTTTCAGTATCCCTTCAAGTGCATCTGTGGATACTAAAGTTTTTATTGAAGCGTCTGTTGGTCAGTGGTGCGGACAGAGTACGTGGTCGTATTTCACACAGCAGTTGCTTGAGCCCCATTCTCTTCAATCTGCATACAGCTAAGTTATATGACCTTCAAGAGGACAAAACTGATATCTTTCAATATGCTGACGATTTTTAGCAGTATCCGCTGACTCGGTGGCTGTGAATAACGTTACGGTAAAAGCAGACATCTTTTTTGATGCATGTGACGATCGAATTTACATTTTAACTCTAGCAAACCAAATATAATTTATTTAAACCAATTAGGGGAAAATTCTTCGATTTCTGGACAAAATATTAAAAGATAATCGAACTATTCGACAGCATTAAGAGAAAGCCTTCAAACACTGTCAATCCGGATGTAACATCATCAAACTCATGACTAACAATCAGTCGGAATTGCTTCCCAAAAATCTTTGACCGTGTACAGAGTATAAGTCCGATCTAACATCGAACATATTTTGAGAAACGTATGCGGAACCAACTTCTCAACATATCCCAAAAGTCGTTTCTTGCGAATGGGCCATCTTTGCTAATTTTTTAAATTAAGGTTAAGGTAATAAATCCGCCCTTCTTTCAGAAAGTTACATTTCTCAGCGACGTTGTCTTACACATTATCTTACCAAAGCATCCTTGAATCGATATCGCAGCGAAATGTAAATCTTTCTTGTGTGAGGATTTCATGTCAAGAAAACTTTGTTCTTCATTACAACAATGGTTATGAGGATTCAGTCGGACATAATGCGTCCAGCTGATCCGTAGTGAAACATACATAAAGTCAGTTTTGGAGTCTTGTCCACTTTTATTGAATTTCTCGGGAGCTCTGCTTTGAATAAATAAGAGAGGTGTACATTATTAATATGCATTTTATATACATATGGTGATATATGAATCTCAAATTGAGGGCGTGTGTGGATACCAGGTCAGTGTAGCTTTTTTTTTAATGAAAAAGTCGATGTTCATGCAAAAATAGCTTAATTTGATGATACAGTCTCGTCCCTAAAATGTATTCCCAAGGAAGCCCTGGGCAACTCGAAATGACACCTTTGAGCAATTAAGCAATTAAACCATGAACTTAAAGAAAGTGTGTGTGTCAAAACTAATTGCCTTTTCTATAAAATAAATCCCACCTATCACCGCTTTATACACTCGATCACGGTTACGTTTTAACTTGCACGTTGAGTTCTCGTTAAGCAAAGCTAGGTCCGCTCTTGGTTTCATCAAGAGGTGGTCCAAAGAGCTTGATGATCCGTATATTACTAAAAGGCTGTATACGTGTTTGGTTAGACCTATACTTGAGTATGCTTCTGTTGTGTGGTCTCCTTCATATAGGTGCTAAGTAGATTCAATTGAATTTATTCAAAAGCAATTCCTGTTGTTTGCTCTTAGGAATTTGGGTTGGGATCCGTCTGCTTCTCTTCCCCCCTATGAAAATAGGTTGCCTCTTTTGTACTTACCGTCTCTTGAAAAACGTAGATTTATTCTTGGCGTTTGCTTCGCAATCAAAGTAATAAACGGCGCTATTGACTCGCCGTCATTACTTGGAGAAATAAGTTTTAATGTTCCTAACCGCTTCTCTAGGTACTTTACCTTGGTTAAGGTTAGTCATTGTAAATATTGTTATGAGCTGTTTAACCCGCTCAGAGTTGTTTGCAAGAACCTAAATGACGTCTATCACCTTTTTTCATTATCGGACACTTTAAAGTCTATTAAAGCAACATTGCTTAATACACGAGATTTGCCAATGTCGTACTTAAACTAGCTCTTAACCCTAAAAGGTCACTGTGATTCGAAAATTAATTGTGTTAACTATTATCGGTTGCCAAGCTTAGGCATGTTTGCGATGGCTTAGGGGTTCATTTGCGACTTGGTCCTGTACCAGTTGTGGGTATGGCTCTGTGCTAATTGTGTACATGCTTTTTTTCCTTCTTTTTCCTTTTATTTGTTTTATTGTACTTAAACTAAGTTTTAATAATAATTAATTTAAGATTTACTTTAAGAGTCATTTGAACTCGACTGTCATTTGTTTTAGTTGAGTTTCTGTATAAGTGGAATAAATAAATAAATAAACAAAAAAAAAAATCACACATGTGATAAAGTATATTTAAAAATAATTCATGCTTTACGAAATGATATTTGCGAAGCTTGTAATACTAACGAATCTGCTGAACATCCTACTTTCAGACCTCACAGATTTCATCGTATTAAAAGTTCTTTGAGCCTTTTTAATTTATATGAAGGACATTTTGTTTCTTTACAGCGATAAACGATGTTCATCTTGGGAAACTTACTTCCTTAATTAAAAAAGCGAATTCATCTTCTTAACTTACGATAACATTTTTCTAATCCTTACAATTACTTTTAATCGAAATTATCTTTAAAATAATGTTGTTTCAGTGAAAGTTTGGAACACTTTTCTTATATCACTATTTACACCTTTATAATCTACTAATATACTTAACATATTGGCTTCAGCACATAACATCTCCATTTATTTTTTTAGTTTTAAAAATAAATACTATTGTTACGAAAATGCCAAATCCCGTTAATGCTAACTAATTGATTTTCGTAAGTAATAATTTCCCTAGTGCATATTCGTGGCGCGTCATGCAGCTGCCGACCGACGAAAACGATTAGCAGGAAAACAGACAAGGAAAAACCAAGTGACCATTCGTAGGCGCGTTATGCAGCTGCAGGCCGAAGAAAACGATTAGCAGAAAAACAGGTTAACAGATTAAAAAATGAAGCCATGAAGTTAGGTGATCATAACATGATCGTAAAAATGTATATAAGTAGACTATTTGCGGTAGGCAGTTTAGTCGGAAGAGAACATCGAGTCATACGAGAACATTTGTTAGTAAAAAAAGAAGAGTTGTGTTGAGCAGTCAAAAAGTATCACTAAAAAAAAATAAATTGTAAATAATCCTACATTTAGGAATATAATAGAACTTTGAAGTGCATTTTGTTGTTAATATCCACGATCTAGTGATACGAACCGTATCGAGGAGCGGAAATTTGTATAACTATATAAATGCGTTGCAATAATCATCACATTCTATTACTTCGACATTTCTCATTGGCTTAGTCCGCTCAAACTCAACACCCAAAAAAAAAAAAATATCGAGGAATATTTATTAATCATAATATTGGCTCAAGCGCGTTTCCGTTTTTCATCTGGAGGGTAATCACGTATCCAAATTTAGCTCATATATTCGTCTCTCAGCTAGTTTAGGATCGCATATATGATAGCGTTCAACATCAGTTGATGACTATCGGTTTTTGGGGATCACGTAGCAAAGACAGCTGTTAAATACACCTTCTACACTTGTTAAATTATGAGAAAGCAAAAGAGGTTACGTGTGGTATTAATATTGGTTGCGGTTAGTTAGTATTGGTTGTTTAGAGATACATTTTGTTCGGGATTTATTTTATTTTCAATTTACAAATGTTTTATTTTATAAATGCAGCTCTTAACAACCGACACTAACTCAGAACAACCAAACTAACAAAAAGCGAAAGAAATTTTGTTTTCGCGCACATTTTGTGCGCACACATAACTAAAAAGTTCGAAACTCGAAAATGAAGCTTAGTTAACATTATAGATAATCAATGCCAGTTATCAGAGACTCTTGATATTCCTGTTATCAATAACAATAGCAGCGGTGTTAATTAGCTGCCAAATAAAGAAATTGAGTTTAAATGTAGACTACTCAGCCAATCATCTGCGAAGTCAAGCGGTATAAAAACGTGCATTTAGAGATACGTCTATTTACTTTGTTTACACAATATGTATAAATAATAACCATAATTATAAGAGAAAAAATACACATTGGGAAATTACGTGCTTGCCTCAGTGAACAAAATAAAGTATTTCATGACAAGACTATTCTGCATCATTCCACCACAATCAACACTTGAAACAACACGACATTTAGCAAATGGCAGCTGACAAATTTTTTCTGACGTGTCTTTTCTGTGTTAGTGGCAAAAAGGAAAAGAAATTTTTGAAAATAAACTAAAGTAAAAAACATCAATTGATATAAATCTTTTGTGAATTAGTTTTCGAGCGAAAAATTATTGTTTTGTTTGCAATTTTGTAAACTCCTTATTTTAAAATATATATGTTCAATTTTCTTTTTTTTCGTCTGGAATTCTGGTAAGTGCTCCCCGGGATAACAGCTAAAACAACATCAGCCTGTCTTCCTATCGAGGCAGGGTCTCATTTAATTACTGCAAGTAGAGATGATTTTGAGGATTTTTATATGAATGCCACTGAGAGTAATAAGAGATCGAGGATGTTTGGGGATGAAGTTGATTTATCTCCCAAAGCAGAAGCTGAAGCTAATGATTCAATAGTGCTCACTAACCAAGTGGTTAATAAGCGTCCGAGTTTGGTGCAAAAGTCATTCCAAATCATGAAATTCATTTGTAAGACTGTATTTCGCAATGCAATTTCTTCGTTTTTGTTGAAACTTGTGAAAATGTCGAAAGGATGCGTACGAGCATCAATTCGCGTCTTTTCTTTTATGAGTCAAAGTTCTGCAAAGCCAACGAGGACAGATGTTTGAACTGCGGGAAGTCTCCCAAGTGTGAAACGATGAGATCCTTGTCCTGTGGTTCAGATGAGCACAATACTCTAAGCAAGTGTTGCCCGAACAGAGAACGGAAATTAAATATCAACAAGAAGTTAACGAGAATTTTTCCCCAAACTATTTTGAATGTCCGGATGACAACTCCTACGATGAGAATGTCCCTCCATTCGGGAACTCGTCCGCCATTTTGAGCAAAGATGATAATGAAAACAATAATAGGACTTTAACAACTCTAAGTTTTATCATTTTAACACACCAGTAAAAGCTTCTTTTTTCATTGTATATATATATATATAATATAATAAATAAATAATAAATTACCATAAAAATAAAGATATTTTTATAGGCCTACTACATTTACTACAAAATTGGCGTTAAATATTGTGATTATATTTTCTTCTATTCTCTATATACTTTTTTATTATACTATATTTCAATTTTTAAAAATCATGGATTTATACCGTTGTACTTTATTCTGGTATTATAATAAAAATGTTCAGTGACATGCTGAAAAGTAGATTGTGAAGATGTCATGTTTTTTGAAGTCTTCGTATTTATGTTTATACGGTACGATACCAACTAAGCGCAAAAAATAACGAGATTTGTCTTACCGTTGCTTGACAGAAACATATTATTAGTGATCTCTCAGTGACTGTGCTTAGAAAAAGGGGGTTAGTTTATTTTCTTGCTTATTGCACTGTTTGCTTTCCTACTCTTCTTTTCATTAATTTGCATTTATATTGTTATTCACACACTAATGATATTACAATCATTTCGTTGTTTACGTTTCAATTGAAACACTTTTCCTGATACGACGGTAGTCAAGTTGTACAAACTTATAAAATGATACTATTGAGAATGACTGTCGAATCCAGTATCCATTGGATGTTAAGAACCACAAACCATAAGTTAAGCAAAATAATATGTTAGTGTTTTAATTGATCTGAAAAGAATGTCTTAGAAAGGAATATAATTAACAGATGAACTAGAGAGGGTGACTTCATGTCGGCTCTCTTGTCTAAATTGTTGATCTCGTTATTAGGAGTCGCAGAACGTGTCGATGGTAACAAATATTTTATTTCTGTCGTATCGACGCGGCCTACTCAATTTGCTGTATACGGACATTTATAATAAATTTATGCTGGATAACAATTGAACAAAAAGTCCTTCCCTTGAACTATGCTTGTATTTATGAAACAAACAAAATTAAAAATACACATAATTATCTTCTGAACGCATAAGATTGTAAACAGGCTCTGGTCTATCGCCTTGGAGACAACAACATCTCCATTTCGATAAGGCTTACCAATTCTCTTTTTAAGTTATTGAAAATCGAATTACAAAGTCTAGAAAAAATGTTTGCAATATTAAACAATTAAGAAGGTTATATTTGACGGGGGCCGATCCTGGCATTCCCAACATATGACCACTTAGCCCACTTAAACTATAACTACATCACTTTATCGCGTTCTACTTTCCAACTCCTTTCATTTGACACCTTCATCGAAGGTTTTTTTTAAAGAAAACATTTATCCAATAAGTCTTGATGTCCACCATAATTAATTTATAATTATCACACTTAGCTTCTCGCATTCTACTCGCCAAGTCCTTTTATGTTTCATTCATTTCAACGGTAATGCAACGAAAAAATTAGTAGTAGCGTCTTAACGTGCGAGATATATTTGGTACTAGCACACTTAGCTTTTCGCATTCTACTCTCCAAGTTCTTTTATTTGATACACATATCGCTGGTATTATTAAGAATAAACTAATCCACCACGTCGCAGTGTCTACCATATTCATTTTACAATTAGCCCATTTTTAGGCAGACAATAGATTTTCATTTGAGGAGTGTACAAAATAGTTTTAAACATTCTGTCTCGTTTGTCTTATGATAAATAAGCATAAGACCTCAAAGAAGTGAAAACAATAAAATTTAATTACTCGTAACTTTGTATGGGTATTGCCGATTTTTTCCATTTTTTCACGTGAAGAGTGGAGTGTTTCGTAAAGTAATTGTGGAACTTATCAGCCTTCTAACTTCTATTTCTGAGTAACAAGCAAAAACACACAAATTTTCGTTAAGGAAAACAGAGTTGCGTTAAGTTTACGCTTTACTGGGAGCGTGTGCTCTGACTATTTTCGCCCACTTGCACTGCCAATCTGCGTGGAAAAACTTTCAATGTTGCTACCAAATTTGAAATCGCTATCTTCATTTTTGCGACCAGGAGAAAGCCAACCACAAACATCAAACAGAAACACAGACGAGCAGGCATTGCTTACTAAATTCAGAATTTAACGCTGATCAAGAATATATATACTTTGTAGAGTCTCTGAAGTTTCCTTTTGGGTGTTACATACATTATGAAAAAAAACAAAGTGAGTATTTCCCATTCTTCAGTAGTGGGTAAAAAAAATCAGATGTGGGTTATCGGCAGTTAGTACCAATAAAAAGCGTAATCGTTTATTCTAATAATCATAAATAATATACAGGTAACCAAACCTATAGAGCATATAATACAAAAAAAAACACCACATATTATAATTTCCCCGTTCATATCAGATGGATTGATGGTTAGGGATAGCTAAAATCTACCTTGAAAAGCTTAAAAGGAGGACTGAAGAAAGAAAAATCTCGATCACTTATCGTTGGGACGTGTTCGATCCTTAGTGGTTTATTTACGTAATTCAAGTGCAACGAAGAATGCAGTGGTATTTCTAGGTGTTGAAGAACGTAGGTTCACTCCGATGACAGCATCCGCCCTGATACATACGTATATGTATACATATATATACATTTGATAAGCATGATTTACCACTTCTCTTCCGAGCTGATTAGACAATGGAAGCGTATAAAGCCTAGAAGCAAATCAAAGGAAACCTTATGGCAAATGATACCGCAATTGGCACCCACGGAGGCATAAATTTTTCCTTTGGTAAGCATCATTTATAATGATGCAATTAAATGAAAAAACATTGTTTAGTTTTGGGTTACGAATACAATAATAGATTATTTATATATTTTATTGCATTTATTCTTTTTATAATTAATGAATTAATGCTGCAGTAATGATATCATTTTATAGTTTCACATAGACTCACTTATTAAATCGAAAGAATGTGTTTTGCTTATAAAATTATAAGCAGTGAGAGCGGTATTAATCATAAGTAAGGTATATAGAAGATAAAACAGTCATAATAATAATAATTTTTATTAAAAAAAAATTATGAAAAATGAAATTATGTTTTGAGAAATCAATTTTCTTCTCTTCTGCAAGGAGGAGAGAATGTGGTATGTGCAGGTGGTAATGAAAACCGAAACAGTTCTCCTCGTTTATGACGCACTTAATAAAAGAAAAGATGAGAGAAAGATAAAGCATCTAATTATATAAATTCTATGCCGCGAGATAAAATCTTAAAAACGACATATGAAAGTTTTTTTTTGTGTTTTTTTGTTTTGCGTTTTACTGGTATTACATAAAATATGTTTTTTTTATTTTGCTTTTATATATTGATTGTTTTCTAATGAATACATATGTCGATTTATATAACGTATATGTGTTTATATAAGCATTTATATATATAGGAATTGGTAAAAAAAATGTAAAATGTTTTATTCTTGACTTTTTATATATTTTTTCTTTACTTTTTTTTATAACATTTTCTTTTATCAACTGAAAAATGTAGTTGATTTTGTTTTGCTTTCTAAATAACGGTTTTCAGTTAAGATTTTTAAAAAATAAGGTAAAAAGCCGGTGTTATATAAAAATGTATTAAAAATTATCTCTGCTTGAATTTTTCTTTTTTATAAAATACACGCAAAATTCGAATATCATTCAGTACTTAAATTTTTATCATACGCTTTTTAAATTTATGTATTAATTTAAGCATACGGAAGGAATCGCTTATTAAATTTGGCCTGTTTTCTTTCTTGTTTTTGTCTTAATTTTTCACAATCTGTTCTCTTTTAATTACGATTAAGTTTATAATTGAGTAAAAATACTTGTTTCTTGTTGTGTATA
This sequence comes from Glossina morsitans morsitans, assembly GCA_001077435.1. Taxonomy (NCBI): domain Eukaryota; kingdom Metazoa; phylum Arthropoda; class Insecta; order Diptera; family Glossinidae; genus Glossina; species Glossina morsitans. Next base: position 15,591 of record CCAG010017191.1, on the reverse strand, counting down.
AAATGCAGTTTTTATTGGATTTGATGTAAAAAAGTTGTTATTATAATTCGGTTCTGTATAAGTTGTGCGTTTTACCTGAATTCTTTTTTTATTTTCTTTTTAGAGAGAAAATTTTACTTAAACTAAATTGAATTCAGCAAAAATTCCGCAATTTCTATTCAGAATGATTTTTATGTATATGTGTATGTTTGTATTACATATTCAAAAAATGTGTATAAGAGAGAGTACGTTCACGCGCCCTCCTTTATGTGTATGCTTGTGTTTACTAATTCAATGGATAAAAAAGAGTCCGAAAATTCAATTCACTTCAGTTCAGTTATATTTTCTTAAGCTTCTATAAGTATATAAAAGTTAGGCTATGTAGAACATTGCACCTATTGTAAATATTGTAGGCTTAGAACTCCCATTGTGTTGCCGAATCGGAACCATCTTCCAAAAGTTTAAAAGCACCGTTTTTAGTGGCACCCAAGTATTTGCCATTCTGCGACCTATATAGACGAACTTGACTTTAATTAATTTTTTACAATATAATATTAAGCCGCGTAAACAAAAAACACAATATAAGATAAACATTTTATCTAAATAATTTGATAGCTTTTCTGCGAGGACATTTCCATATTTTTGTTAATAAACTATCTAAAAAGTAATGCGCCTTTGCGTGTTATGAACATGTCATTGTTTACACAACCGTCTCTGTGTATGTCATCGCTATGATATTTTTTCGGTTTCGGATCCAAAAAATAGGTCCCGTACTCCTCATATATAGTTTTTGAAAGCAATTTAAAACCCTTAACTCGCTGTTAATTTCTTGTTGTCCCTTGCAGAAGGATAAGATCCCGTAGAGACTGGGACAAATAGGAACGTGGTAGCGGCAGATCAGGGTTTAAGATCTTCTATTTATATATATTTTAAGTGGTGGAAAAAATGTCTCTATTTGGCTTCGCGAGGTAATTGCTAGCGATCATATTATAATATTTAGTAAAGCAAAGCGTTCCAGACCAAGTGTTTACAAGCGCTGTAAACTTTACCGGCAAGTAAGTCTTAAGAAAGCATTGAATTTTTTAAGGGATGACCAATAGCCTTCCTCATGATAACTTCCGAATGCTGAGTATAATCTATACCACCGCGGCCAGTACAGATTTGAGTGTATTGAGTAACTTGGCGTTGAAAAATGGTATGTTAAGATAATATGGATGATAGATCTTTTGAGTGCTTGCATTTTAAATCTTTTGTTCCATGCCATACATTCACTTCCTTTGTCCATCTTATCGATAAACAACTCTAACAACAAAATTGTAAAATATTGCATAGTTTTGCAGAAAATTTCCGGAAGAAAGTTTACTAATCGCAGAAACACACACGAAGGGCAAGAGGGGAAATGTACCTAGATCGACTTCGAATTTAATACTGATTAAGAGTACGCATATGTTACTTTGTGCAGCTTTTTCCGTGTGGGTGGGGCGAATGTATTGACAAAATAAATTTGGCTCGTCTTATTGTGCCGAGCATAAATAGTCAGAATTATTGACTGTTTTCTTCTTGACGTGAGATAGAATCAATGTTCAAACAAAGTATTGAGTATTCCTTTTACAACTGGTATGTCTTTAAAGTACTAGAAATATCACCAAAAGTTTTTTAAGGAGGCTAATCGATCTTTAGAGTTAAATACAACAAGAGCTAATCCACTTTGAAGGGCCACAACACATATGAACGTTGTTTTTCTCATTACTCAGAATCTAAAACAGATGCAACGATAAAAATGCTATAATGTATAAATTTTATATAACTAAGCTTCTTCTTACGGCTTCTAAGCGCTGGACGTAATGGATAAACTCCCCAACTTGTGAATATAGTGATAATATATGACATTTACCTTATGGAAATTCTAGTTGGCTCACGCAATTCCAAATAGAAACCATCGACCGGTGTGTCGGCATCCACTGAAATGCCTTCGCCATCTATGCGCCAATATTTTCCGCTATGTCCCTTTAGGTAAACCAAACCCTTTTGGGCTCTCTCTACTAATATTGTTTCATAGGTAGCTTTATTACATTCCAATTTCGTATTACCAGGCTGACGATATCCCACAAATCCTTGCTCGCATTTAAGCACCAAAATTGGTCTAAAAAACGTATATACAAAAATTAAGTGTAAAGGTCTCTGTTCATATTAAAGTAATATCAAATGCTCACCTATTTATTAAATAAAAGTAGAATTTAGTAATGTCTTCAATAGTTTCTGAGGTGGCAAACAAATGACCTGAGCGTTTAGTAGCCAAAAATCTACCGTTATTGGCACGCATCGATAACGAGCCATCACCATGCCAAATAAGTTCGAACAAAGCGTCAGCACAACGGCGGTTGCCGGTGGCTTGTATGCCACCACCGGTAGACAAACTCCAATAACGATCCTGAGTAGTGCGCAAGGCCCAACGATGAGCCGACCAATCATATTCCAGTTGGAAAGTTTCATTTTCTCCCACTTCGTCTTGATTAGCCGTAACATCGACGCCTTGTTTCACGGAAACGTAGCGCAAATTCATACCAGCTATAAATGAAGCCTGAGGCAAGGAATCCTCCAAAGAGAACAATTCATCACGGGTAACCGTAGTGGAGCGAGACTTTAGCACAGCCTTGGAACCAATAGGTGAAAGATATTGACCTTGTCTGTTAGAGAGATTTCAAAAGCCGATTGATTATATTAATTCTCCCTAGCAAATTATTATATACGTGTCATACTTATCACGCAAAGCCAAATGACCGCCATGATATTCAGCACTAAACAAGCAATCTTCATTGCAAACCGTTTGCAATTTACCGCTAGCATTTAAATATCTGAAGAATGAAAACGGGAATGAAAATAAAATTTATTGCATCATAAGGTGAAAGGAAGTATACGCTCTCTTTATCTTCATAGCTAAAGATCGTCAACATATACAGGACTTACTTATTATTGCATGTATGTAAAGCGTAACGTCCACCCTCCTCTTGACGAAACTCCAATGTGAATAATGTATCCTCACCCCACGGTATATTGGCATCCACATGGATTTCATCTTGCGATTCTGATAAATGAGCGAAACGCTTGCGACCTATCGAGCGTAAATTCACTTGCGGTCTTGCCGCCAAATGTACTGTCCAAAATTCACTTGCACTGGGAGTTTTGGCAGTACAAACCAATTTATCGGGCGTACCGCCCAAAAAGTAACCACGCGATTCATTTTTTAGTGCCCAACGACCAGAACCGTCTTCGGCAATGCTTATTTGAAACCGACTGCCCGCGTCGCGTTCATCGCTTTCACATAGAACGTTACCAAATGTATCCACTGACAGATATTTATTAAGATGAGATCGCAAATAAATAATACCTGAAGACAAATGCAACCCAAAAAAGAAGAAGTAAATAAAATAAATTTAAAAATTACTGTTAATTTTTAAATCTTAAAAAAAGAATAAATTAATAAATAATTTATATAAATCATATCATAGACAAATATAGGAGCTGCAACTTTCTTCTTAATTAGAGTTGGTGATTTCTCCACATTTGCTTTGATATGTATCTTCTTTTAATAATATGAGTAACATTTTAATTTCCTGGGTTAGTTGGTTAAAAGCAGCTGTCTTTTCTTTCGCTGATTATAACTGTTTTTTATATGACGGGTATTATGATCATTACGTTCATCATTTCGTAAGTGGCGGATGTATTTTGTGTGTTGTGTAATATAAGGGAAATGTTTTTCCGTCACTTCTCAGCCTATTTCCCCTGTGATAAAATTTGTAAGCTACTTTTATATTAGGTATACTTTGAAATTTATTACGTAGTGTCCGTTCCTCTATTTGCCGAGATCGTCATTACAACTTCAAAAATTTGTCTAAACATCCTAAATATTTTACTTACATTCATTTTTTTTCTCTTTTTTTATACTAGGAAGCTATCGGTCCAATGCTGGCTATGTAATCAAGGCACCTGTAGATTGTTGGGTATATCTTTCTTTTAATAATTATAGAAACTATCCAATTGAATCGCTGTCAATCATAACGCGAGCACCCTGATGCCGCGCGACAGAAATATGGGAAAGAAGAAAATATGTTGAGGCTTTTGCAATAGAAGTACTAAATTTTTCGTTCTGTCCATGAGGCTTCACTTCTTTAATTTGCAGCTTCTAGCAAATGATAAAGGAAAACAACAATTACCAAGCTTTGAAATTACTCTGAAAGGCATGTCAAGAGACAGAGGGATGGACGGGCAAAAATTGCAAAAGATATTATTGAAGGTAGTATATACAGAAACTATCAAGCCTTGCGCTACCGTTATAACGTTAGTCAGTACGAAGTTAGACCGAATATCATTTGGCGGCTGACAAACTGTTTGCAATTTTGGTAGATTTTATAAACTTATTTCGACCAAATACAACATTTGCTTTAGGTCCATTATTTATTTTGTGCTTTTTATGAGCGGAATACCTTATCAAAATCTAAAATCAAAAGATGGTTCAGTTTTCTTGAATACGAAGAAAATGTACTAAGAAAGGACTATTCAATCAAATTTCTATTTGCGAAATCGAACCATTCCTGCAGTGAATACTAAGGAACGAGCATAAGTCGCTAACTTAAGAAAGCAAGGATCAAAATAAACTTTTTTGACAAGGTCCGCAGTAGCGTCAGTAAATTTTGCTATTAGCTTCGTCGTTTTGGAAGAACATAATCAATTGTGGGTATTCAACTAATACGTTAGGTTCGAAGCTGTGCTGTCGACAATAATGCCGATATCCGCACATCTACTTAAATCACACAAATTTTAACGGCTTTGAAGCGTGAGACATAAAAAATATGTGAACTATGATCAAAAGCAATAAATACGATTGCAGTCGAATAAAAATAATGGTATTAAAAGCCGCGATGAATAGCAGCAACCACGCGAGTTATTCTCTGCTGGCTAAGAAAGGGGTAAACCTTATCTAGAGAAAAAGCGGTGCATACGTTCTTACATAGCATATACAGTAGATATAGTTTTCAAGAAGACAAACCACAGAAAGTTTATTAGGACAAACATTTTTTATTGCTTTCTAGATTATGTTAAAAAAAATCATTTCCAGAAAGAGGCTTTCATTTTGAAATTTTAAGCTTTTGTCCAAGCACTCCGAAAAGATTACCTGTGTCAAATCAATCGTTACGGAAGCTATAACAATATATAACCTGTTCCTTTGTAATTTGTCTAATACACACAGATGTGTTTACAAAGTGCTAATGTTGATTTACAAGCATTTCCAAATAAGAATACGTTAGTATAATTTCATTAACACGACTGTCGGATAGATATAAACCTGAGTGCGATTTGAAAGTTGTCAGAGCTTCGGCTAAAAAATGAATAGTTTGGAATGAAGTTTATCGAGTGGAAAATAAACTCGACTATTGAATTATACATTTTCCTTTTGTTTGCTCTGTGGTTCCGCAAAATGTAATATATGTCTTCTGCCTTTGACAGAATCTACGGAGAAAGAGAACGAATAATTGAACATGCAAGGACAGTTTAATCGTTCTGAAATTACGCACTAATGGAGAAAAAAAATTTATTGGAATAAAAACAGATGTCTTCAACAAATTTCAAAATTTTGAGCGAAACACGGCACGCAAGTTAACCTTAAAACGACGTTCCCAACAGTAATATGTAAAATATTTTCGATTGATTAATTTAAGCAATTTTACAAAGAATAATATTTCTAAAAAACTCTCAGTATCCCTTCTATAACTATAAATACACAGATTAAAAGCTTTTTTCTAAATTTAAGTTTATATGAATTACACTGCTTACTGCAGGGCTCTTCGAGCGAAAGATGTCTCCAGAGAATAGCTGTGGCATTGTCATTTTTTAATATTATCCAAAAAATATTTTTCCTAATACTTGAAGGTACGCCTAATAACCTCGTCAAATATTGTTATTGTTCTATTTTTTGCTTTTTTAGGCTGTTACATTACTCTTTATTGTAAAGAGTCACTCGCAAACTCTTTTCTTTGTTTGTTACAATGAAATTCCCCTTAAAAGCGAAAAGGAACTGAAATATTTAATTGGAATACACCTTCAACAACCTGTTAATAATTACGAGAATTTAGCTGGTTCTAACACATTTTCAGTTTTATTTATTAAATATATGCAATGTAAGCCATCTTTGGCGACATTAAGATTAAATTTGGTTCAGTTTCTGTCAAACTTTTAAGTTGTCTTTCAAATAAGCCTTAGATAACTACGAATAAAATGATGGTATGAAAACACACGAAACAATGAAAACTTATGCAACCTATGCAAGCCTATGTACCGAAGAGGCAGTATATTTAATCACATACAGATATCTACGTAGTATATTTATATGAGCTTTTTAGAGTTGATTAAATTGAAAATAAGAAGAAAACCTGTCTCTGTGTCATTAAAGCGATGGTATTACGTTCGCTCATGTTTAAACGTGTATTCATTGTTATTGCTTTCTTTTGTATACAAACCAACTAAGAGCATTATAGTCGGGCAAGGCGGACCATTTTAGTATCCTACACCACATTATCTAACACGATTCTTATTATTATTATAGAACACAAAAACTAGATCTTGTTTCTGTATAAAGGCATCTTTTTCATGTGCGTATATATGGGGAAGTGGGTCCGAAACGCAATCTAATGTAATACAAGTTTAAAACCTACATAGAGCATTTACCAAAAATAAGCGTAGATAGTCCAAATTTTGTACGGTTAATTATTTTACGTTAAATTACTATTACGACATAATTTTCATCACGAAGTATTGAAAATTATCCTCTTTTATCGTATGAACTTCAGTTTTCGTTATATAAGAGGGGGTTCAAAGATTGCCTCAGCCGGCCACAAGTTTTCATACCAATTTGGAATGTCGAAATGCAACTATTTAGGCACTTTTCCCGAGAAATTTTAAAAATTAAAATTTTTTTCCATATAACCTCGTTTCAGAATTGGGCGTTATATGGAGAGATCCGAACCATATTCAAGAGCGTTCGCCCTTGAGTCAAAACACGTCCATGTACCAAATTTCATCATAATATCTCAAAAACAGGGACCTGTAACTTGAACACAAATTTACGTGAAGAGACATTAGACGGGCCGACAGGCTCAGAATCATAATCTGAATTGATCGGTATAGCAGAAGGTGAGTGTATTTTAAGTCCTTCTGCGTGTTACATATTACCGCACTAACTTAATATAATCTGTACCACAAGTAGTGTAGGGTATAAAAGCTCTCAATTATACAAACGTCGTCTCCGTACCCTAATATAAAAACTGTTCATCTGAAGAGTTGAATGTTATTGTTATACGGTTTTTTTTTGTTTTTGTTGTGGCTTGTTGGCTACTTGTTGAATGCGTATCCGTGCATAGATATACGCGTTTAAATTTCTATAAAATCTATTTTGTACCATTGCGCAACTACTATCGAAGAAAGAAAAAAGAATAAAGGTGGATTACAACGGGTATTTACTACCAGTTTTATATGTTACCTGAGCAAGCAAACACACATGCTGCGGCTGTTGCTAGTAATCGTAGTATACGAACCGACTGGTTAACGTTTCGTCTTTGTTGGACCCTTGTTCGAGTCAACGCAGGTTACAATTGATTGCATTGTAATCATTAGGAGATGTAATTAATTAATTAAACAAAATTTAATAGCTGAACGTAGTAAGGAATTTGTATCTGCGTTTGATATGGTATTTTCAATTAGAATAAATTTTTTTGTGTAGACTTTAACAATGCGACTTTCCGCGCAATTGACATTTTTCTGAGATGAAAACAAAAGTTAAAGAATAAGAACATTCGAGGAAGCTATTAAGCATATATATAAAAAATTTTAACTCTGGAACCATTTTCGCGGGGTATATTGAATTTATAGGGCTCTGCTACATGTAATATAGCTGAACCTAAAAACATCAAAAAAAATGAAACTTTATGTTTGCAGCTGGAGAAATGCAAGGGGTTTAGAAACATTGTTTTTAAGTGCATATGTCCAATTTTCGCCATTTCTCGACAAAAGAAATATTTTGTTAATATTATAAATAATGCTTAAATTGATTCCTCGGAAATATGTTAAGCATTCCACTTTAAAATATCATTTTTCAGACATTTTGAAAAATTCGAATGAAAAGAATTAAACATTATACGAAAAAATGCGGTTAAACTTTTAAAATTTGTTGTTGATGGTGTTTTTTTTATTGTTATATAATAAGCTTTTTATTAATCTTCATCATTTATCTGCTATGTGGGGAATATAAAATTGCTCCTCCACGTCCAGATATTGTTGCTAATTTTCTTTTCTCAAAGATTTTAATTTCGATCATGCCGTTTTTGATGCATGTGTTATGCGAATCACAGAATTTACAGCTTACATGTTGCGAAATGGAAGAGACAACAGGAAAAGCATTTAGAATTCTCCAAGAATATTCATAAATAACATCGCAATCCCTTCGTCATATACGTTAGTTTGTTGGCAGAAACAGTGACTCGTTTCAAATAGCTCTCAGCCTCCTATCTACACAACGGTCGTCTTCACGAAGGTATACTAACGTATTTTTCTTTTAAATCAACATAGATACTTCCCAAAGGCACCTGTTAGTGTAAAGAAGTCAGAAAACTACAAAAGGCTGTAACTTCCAAGGACAGCTTTATTTAGATTTTCGGAAAAAGATCAAAATTTTAAGAAAAAAAAATTTCAAAGCAAGCACTTATTAAACCGTTTGAAGTTTATAAGGCTTATAACAAAATGCCTAATCACACAAGCGTATGTTTAAAGTGAAAACGTATTCCGTCCTAGAATTGTCAAGTTACTATTATTATTATATTTCGCCATAATAGGTTAAAAAATTAGACTGGTTTGATTTATTTTCATGATTTATTTTTTCATGAGAAACCATATATGCGGCCGTATTTAAAATATAGACGTCCTTGATTCAAACTTAATGTAGTTCATTTGTATATAAATTTTCTCTTACGAGATAAACCATATATGCGGCGGTATCTAAAATATAGACGTCCTTGATTCAAACTTAATGTAGTTCATTTGTATATAAATTTTCTCTCACAAGATAAACGTAGAAATAAACGTATGTGATCCAAAATCGACAAGGCTAATTTCTATGTCACGGACCAATTTTCATTAGGAAATTAAGAACTGGAAGGCTTAGCTTTCTTGGCGACGGTTATAAAAAAGGGGCACTTAAATTGACTTATCTGATCCAAATTTTTCACTTCAATTTAGAACGACGAAATACTATTACTCAGCCTTTTTTGCCGAGGATTTTGTAAAAGGGCAATTTTGTTTCATATATAACTTTTAAAAATAAGATGTTATATGGAAAGTGGTCGTAAAAATAGTCCGATCCAATCTATTTTCAGTACAATTCATGCTTGAACCAAAATATGTTAGTATGCCCAATAATGGCAAAATATCTCAAAAACTGCCACCAGTAGGTTCAGCACAACATTAGACGGGCAGACGTCACACAGATGGACAGAGAGACAAGCGAGGGGCACAAGAGAAGTGTGGTCCATCTCAATTCCTTCTGGATATTAAGTACATTCGCCCAAGCTTAATATATCTTGTACCACAGGCGATGTGGGGTATACAGAAAGACACCGTTTTAATTAGTTTCAATTGATGGGTAGGGTAAAAAAATCTCTCACTGAACTTCGCTTCCAAGAACTTGGTCCCTTGAAGTACAACTATTTTGATATAGAAACACTAATATATTTAATACAATAAAATGATATTTACGTAAATAGTAAATTCCAAAGAATTTACCCCTCGACTGGTTAGCTCCCTTTCTATGCTCTCGTACAGCAGATCGGTTTTTGACTGATGATTTCGCGCACCCCATTTATTCCTATTTGGGTTTACACAAATTAAACGCATTTCGCAAAAGGTATTTCAGGCGGAAGCTAATTATACCATACCAAAAATATGAAATAACTATAATTTCTGATGACTGTAATATTACCCCGGCGGACTCAAGAAGTGCACAATACATTAGGTGGCTAGTTTTTACTCAAGGCAAAAAACGGCTCGCCGCATTCGTTTTCAATTACGGAGTTCGATTAAATTTCTTAGTGAAAATGCACAGTTTCTGAGCTTGGCGTTTAATTGACAAATTCGAGAGAGTAATTCTATTCTGTAAAACGCCTAATTAGTTTTTTTAGAATTTTTCATTAGAATTTTTTTATAAAACGCTTAATTAAATGCTTATCGCCACGCTTCTAAAACCGTATATTGCTAGATAAGGTATTTGAACTTGTTATACATAAACTCAAAGTTTGATGAAAATTTCAATAATAGACAACTATTTTATAAACAAGAAACAGACAACATACCCCCGTGCAATCTGAAAAGAAGCATAAGAAAGTCGCCGTTATAGAAATGCTTTAAGTTATATGATAATTTTAGCTCTGTTAGAAATCAATGACGTGAAGATTATATATAAAAATATTTTCGCATAAGTTCTAAAAAGTTTTAGCAAGTAAGAAAATTACATTCGACTGTGGCCGAGTCTTTGCCATCCACTAACATCTTTTCAAGGGAAACATAGAAAAAAGAGACAAAAAATAAAATTTTGATATTCTATAGTATTAGCTGATCGTGGTCAATTTTTATAAGCAACGAGCAAAAAAACCGAAGTTGTTACTTTCTCAGTCTATATTGTGTGTCTGCCGGTTGCCCTGTGACCGATTTCATTCATTTTTAGCACTAATAATTGTAACAACTTCGAATGCTTTTGCCAAATTTGAAGTTGACAACATAGTTTTGCGGCCAGCACAATGATTACCGCCTAAATAAACATAGGCAGGCATGCGGAAAGACGCACGTAAAGACAGACATGCCTATATATACATGTACTTTATTGTATGTACTTTATTTTTTCATGTATATTATATGTACTTTATTTTTTCTTCTTTGTACAAATACCGCAGGACTATCTATGGTACACAGAAGATGTTTTTATCGATGTATATCTTGACCACTATGAGTAACAAGCAAAAATTTAGAAAAAGAAAGTAACAAGAAAGTAATGTCAACTTGTTCTCTGATCGATTTGGCCTATTTGTACAGATGTCTGTAGTTGTGGATACCTGCCGTGAAGGCTTAATCCCACGATGCCCGATGGCGCACGAAGTGTGAATCTTAACACTCAGTGCCGCGAGGATGGTAAGTCCCCGAGTAAAACCTTTGTCTTTCTTCGAGTCAGACACCCAGTTGCTATGCAAATCCACACTGGGCCGAGGCTCTTCTCGCGATTTGGGCCAACCACAGTCAATTCGAAATTTCCGCAATGGGCCGTTCCTACTGCCGGGCCGAATCTGGATTGCTTCGGAGGCTCCTGACACCCATGGTACCAGGTTTAAAAGGAGAAAAATGGACAAGAGAAGAAATAATAAAAGCCTCCGGTCAAGCTTTGCATCAAGTCCCATACAACCTGAAACCCGGTATGGGATAGAATCTGCAGAGAAGCTGCAGAGGTAAAGAACCAGTCAATACAATGCGGATGGACATTGCATTCTCACTGGCGCAGGAGGCCTATCCCAACCTCTTCCACTTAATAAGCGTGGAAACTAGTTTCCATCACAATGCCATACCAGAACGAGGAATAGTCTATGGCAAGACTTATAGAGTAAACAGTAAATAAGCCAGTCAAAGCAGTGTTGCCCAAACCTCGTCGAATAAGCCGTCGCTTGAGGAAAACACCGAATGCAAACACGCTCAATGCAGCTATCGTCTCAGCAGCAGCTCATCACCTCTAAGACTCTGAATGCAGATCAAAATCTTCGGACAGACCGCCACTTAGTTTCGAAACGACCCCTTTCATGCAAAAATCCATTCAGAGGCTTACATGTCAAGTCAAGTATTCCATTAAGTTCTCCGTACATACTTCGTAGCTGCCTTAATAAACGATCCATCACAATGTTCCATGTAAATGGTACAGTGATGGATCCTTGTGGCCAACCTGTAGCCACACCCCCGTACACAATGTCGTTTCTACTGACAACACAAGCACGCCGCTAAGAGAAATAGCTTGGCCAAAGTCTAATTTCCAGGCAATTTACCTCTCCCGCTCTGGCAAGTATGTTGTTCCAATTAAGAGGGTCAAACGCACCCTTAAAGTCGATAAACATGCCTGACACATATTTCTCGTCACAACCCTGAAGGCATGTTTGCACATGCCAGGCATCCTCAGTACGGAGACCCTTGCGGAAGCCGAACTGCCTATCAGACAGACTAAGAATAGAAATCATCTCAAGCCTTTCTAACATTACCCTCTTCAGAACTTTTTCGCGCACTGGCACGAGACTGATACCCCGATAAGAGGAAGGATCGCTCCTCACCTTATCAGATATCTTCAGTAGAACTACGACTTTTGCCATTTTCCACTGTAATGGAAAATAACTTTTAGACCGACAGTGGGAATAACTCATATACAAGTATTAAGGAATAACCTTTCAGAAGGCTTAAACCATCTCCTTGGTTATTCCGTCAATTATTGGGATTGTTTGTGATCTGATTTTCGAAATTGGATATCCAACTTCTTTATTCCGTAAGGGAGGCGGAGGAGACACCAAAGCAATATTGGGAGACACCATAACATCCTTCCAAAGGAAGAATGTGCCCCTTAATGCGTCTAGACACTCTCTCCAAGTGAACAGTACTCCATTTGAAATACGAATACGACTTATTTCTAAGGGTTTTTTTTGTTGAAAACGCGCTAGATCTGACCCTAAGGATCATTACAGTGTGCAGTGTTCGTACACACGCCGTATCTGTGGCCACTTTGATCACATTGTCGACTAGCTATACCCCACACCCTGCAATGTTTGACCATATGATCAAAGCTGAGGCAGCGGTAGCACATAGGCACCTCATCTTAAGCGCGTACTAGGAACGGCGACTAGAGAATAAACCTTTCAGGTTCGTTTTGTATAATTTATCCATAAAAACAGGCGGACTTAACTCCTGATGGACGGGCTGCACCAAAACTGTCCGGCCTAATCTGTTAACGACAGAAACGTCAAGCCCGATTTCCCCAAACTTTGCGCAAGGCACAACCTTCTCCCTCTCTGCAACGAATGGAGTACGGACTGCAGCCCCACCGCCGCAGATAATCCCAATGTCGATCCCGCCTGTTCTACGACCTTCTCGACCTTAGGTGTGTCCGCAGTATTTTTGGTACGGACAACCACAGACTAGGTTTCCACCGGTTTCAGCGGCACAACAGTCCGTGCAGCTTCAAGAACGTGAAGTGGAACCGACCTTTCGGGGGTTGCCTCACCCAAGCAACGGGCAGATGTAAAACAGCCACCTATTTTCTCTAACTCTTCTATTCACCCTCCAAGGCGCGCACTTTCAGCCACCAACACGAAAAAGACAGCATCGTATTCGCCACCTAAAGCCAAGAGCTCACTGGCAGCCTCAAGTGAGACATTGTCCGGTGAGAGGGCGCATTTTTAAAGACGAGTGGTTATCGGTTTCACCTTTACCACCTACCCTGCAGCAGCACTCCGTTCCTCCGCATGCACTGGCCTGCTAATCGCGCAAGCTGCCGCGCCCATTACAGGAACAGAAGTAACGGATGCAACTCCAGAGCCGGCTTTTCCCTTGCGCCTCTTTATAGTGCCCGAGCGACTACCAGAAACATCGAATCGAGAAGATGTCGAATCGTTCCGACGCATATTGAAAGCAACCACAGTGTCGTTATTCGACACTCCAGACGAACTGTGGTTGCGTTTTCTACCACTCCCGTTGAGTGAACCAGTCTTCTGACCATCTTTCGCCACCAATTCATCATCGTCTTTTCTAGTTCGGATGATCCCCTTGCAACACTCTTCAGGCCTGGGTTCTTTTTCTTACTCTTCTCGATCTCTGTGCACTAGTTGTGAGATATATTCAAATATCTCACTCAGTGAGATTTAAATTTATGATTTAAACTTTATAGTTTGGGTTGACATTATAGAACGATCACTAACAAAACAAATTTTCATCCATCGGTGGGCAAAGCATATAAAACTTTGGTTGTCAAAAAAAACAGGAGAAGAAAGGATGAGTAAAATGAAGAAGAAGTTTTTAGATTGAGAAGTATAGTAATATCTCTGTAGAAAATGTCTGCCCTGAGGTTTACACAACTTACTACATTATTTTTTGAAATAAATATCAACAGTGTTTAAAAGAATTCGGTTGCAATATTGGGAAGTTTTTCGGTACAGTTTTGCAATTTCATGCAACATACAAGATCTTCCTACTTCAGACATCAGACAATCCAAACCATAAGCTTTTTCATGAAAAGCAAATCTGATCTAATACTCTATAGTACCCGCGTTTTGGATCAGAGACAAAAAAACTGTCAAAAAGCCATGCGAAAAGGATAGAACAACCAATGCAGCATATAAATTACAAGTAAGCCAAAAAGGATAAACCAAAAGACGCAAAAGACATCTGTAATGAAAATACTCTCATATAAAAAAAAAAATTAACTCTGCGTTAATAATTTTTAACTGTTTTATTCGTTACCTTTACTTAGCAACGCACAATGCGAGGATCTTGTGTGTTTTTCTTTCTTTTGCAAGCTTATGTTACCAATAACACGCTTTTTGAAAAATTCTTTATAGAGTACTTTATCAATAATTATTGACCCATTTATTTTTGTTTCTTATATACCAAGAGAAAAATTATGAATCTTATCCACACACAAAATTCCAATTATTTTGTGAAAAAAAGACGAAATTACAACAAAATTGAGCACTTGATAAATTTTGTGAGATAAGAGGAGGACAACACAACGCAATAGCTATTTTTGCACAAGTCATATGCTAATATACGAAATAAACGAACACGTAGATACGCAACGTGTATTATGCTATATAAACATTCAATTTAATGGCGGCAAAAAAAAACATTATAAAGAAAAAGAAAAACACGCTCACAATAGAGAATATATTATTATATTCAAGTCTCTCTTCAAGTCATTTATAATTGACATGGTTTTGCATTTAAATTTAAGATTTTTTGCTTTAATTTTATTTTGTGGACGCACATCAGTACTGTTAAGTGTAACGTTCAAGGCGCATCTGTAAACGTGATGCACTTGCTTGCAATACGGACATATTGGCTTAAAGTAACAGTAATAGTATATACATAGCATATAACAATAGTGCATATATATTATATAGTACATATTGGCATATCTGTAGTGCCGTTAATTCGTTAGTAATCAAAAATAGTGACCCAAAAAACATCCACAATAATAAAAATATTCCGTAACACAAACGTAACCGACCGCAATTTATTTTCAGTAGGAAACTCGAATTTTTACTCCACAAATTTATTAATACATTTGAGGTCTGCCAACATTTTGCAAGCATTTTTTTACATTCTGAATATATCTTAACAGGACTACCATTGATGTTAAAAATATCGTTAATCCTCGCGTATATATATATGTATATGTCTATGAATGTATGTACTATTGTTATACACTATGTATATACCATTATTGTTATGTATATGTATATATACATATATACAGTAAAAGCTCCTTATTCGCGC
>CCAG010017182.1:10000-14287 GCA_001077435.1 Glossina morsitans morsitans | reverse complement strand
GACAGAACAACAAACTTTGTACCTTCTTTCCACGGAAAGGCACAGTTTTTATGGGACCCGTGAACTGATTAAATCAAAACTAACTAATTTTCTTGTCTTCTTAGCCATCTTGTCATCTTATTATTATTTACCTGCTTTCGTCGAGGAATATTAAAAATAATTATTACTATTTAAGGGCTTATTTCAGAGGAGAGCTTTTGTGCGGGCAGGGGTGACAAAAAACAGGTTTATGTAATTTTAAAATTGAAGTTGCACTCGATATTCAAGTTATTGGTTTGGAGTAATTTTTCATTTTACAAAATATTCAAAATCACACATTTTTTGGTATATAAAGGCTTATCTTTCCTGGAGACGGGTACATGAGGAGGAGTTCAGAAAACTGCTTCATCTTTTCCGAATTACTTAGAATTTTTTTTCAGAATCACATTACTACAGAGGTACGTTTTCGTCTCTATACTCTAACCACACGCTAACTTTCAAGATAAGGCAGTGTCGTAGGGGTATGGTAAAAATGGATTGATCTTCTCCACTTCTTGGGCCAAACACGCCACTGACCAAATGTCGGCAAAATATTTCAAAATTGCTAGCTCTAAAGTGAACACAGCCATACTGGGGCAAGTAGCCACAAAGCCAGCGGGTCAGCTAAGATTCAATCGATCAGAAAATGTTTCTAAATTGCTGGGTATAAAAAAAGGTCTTTCTGAGTGCTACAAACTCATCATACTCTGTATTTCAGTAAAAACAGGGATTAAACGGATTAGAAACCGTTACCCTTTTTATACCTGCTTAGCAAAGGGAACAAATATCCTCAAAAAGTTTCCAAGAAGAAGTAATTCAAAGGCTGACCAAACACATGATGCAAGTGCTTGAGTGAAGGCCTATTTACGCCTTTCCAAGGGGAACTGCTCAATGCTATGGTTGAAATCAGTTAGTTAGAGAGAGAATTCAATGAGGGTCGAATACAGAAGTTAAGAAAATACCTCAGTCGTATTACTTATGTAGCCAATCGGGTATAAACAATTCATTGTGAGTAGAGGTGAAGCAATTCATTAACGATCCCTGACGTCGCGATATGTGAAACCTGAAATTTAAGTGAAATGCTTAGCTTCGCTTGCTTTAATTTTAAGGAAGCTTTGATTCCAACTTCAAAAAAAAAAATTTTGCTTTGAAAAGCAATCCAGTGACGATTTATTATTTTTCTAATGACATTTGCCACGCTTCATAGCGAATAAATCAAAGATGTAACTGTGAACGCGTAATTCAAGAGGAATGACGGGTGCCTTCTCTATCGTAATTTTAAAAACAAAATTGAATTTAACTAAACTATAAAATGCTAAATTTAAAAATAATTTCTTTTTAAAATCAAATGTTTAGTATTTTCTCCTCATATACATATATGTATGCCAGAAGATTTGCACGGCGAGGCAGGCGAATGAGGGGAAAACCCATTAGAGATAAGCGGGCAAAATGCATTTAAGAAAAGCGAGACAGAACGTCAAACCAATACTTTCTTAGCGTTTAAGCATTTAAGTGGTAATTAATAACAATTTTTATGAGCCGAAAAAATAGTTGACATCACATGCTGTCTCTACAAACACACACACACACACACACCCATACTCCCATGAATATATTTGCAGTCGTAGTCGTCTCTAGTCTCGTGAGCTCAAAGAGCTCAACTCAACTCAGCATAAAATATACAAAACGACTTTACAAACAATGCAAAAAATATGAAATCAACACAATCATAAATGCAACATTGCATGTTGCATGTTACATTTTGTATTTTACACGTTTTCGTCTTTTTTTTTGTTTTTTTTTTTGTTCTTCTTCGTCACATCTCTTTAGAAATTCTATTTCATTTCTTATACTTTGTTGGAGATTTTGCTTTTTCTTATTTTTAATTTATTTATTTAGCTTTTTTTTTTTCTCTTTGATTCTTTTCGAAAATCTTAATGTTGCGGATGTTTGCATATTTTAGTTAATTGTATTGATGCTTATATATATATGCGCACATACGATGCATATTCATATGCATATGTACATAGATACATAGATTATATAGCCATGAGTACGTACGTGTGCATTTTGTTGTTAAGACTTAGCTAATTTGACAAAACTCATAATATTCTGTATTTTATGAACAATTATTATATAAGTTTTATTGGCACTACCGACGCACACGACATACGACCACAGGCAGAAGCTAGCTAACACAATTCTCTCTTTCTCTCTCTTTCTCTCTCTCTCTCTCTCTGTGTGTAAGTTAAGTTAAAAAACGAACCTCTCTGCAAGCATCTAAGCGTTGCCCTGCCTTCGATGCCAGTGTAATACTCTTACATACGATAGAGAAAACATGTGATGTGATGTCTTGTGATGATAACGCTGTCGTGTTCGGCAAGGCAGCGAACACAAAAACACGTCGATAAGATGTTTGCGTTGCTTTAATCAGCTTTTTAATAATGGCTGGGAGGAGTAGGAGGTGACGGAGGCGAAGAAAAAACAGAGAACAGAAATCAGACAATTTATGTATGAAAAAATTTTCTTATTAATTAATTTGTGTTTGTTTTCTTAATATTTAAATGTTGTTTTCAATTTAAATTGCAATTTATAGACTTCTTCTGTGCGTGTTGCTCACTTTAGTTTAGAAAAAATTTTCGTTTTGCGAACTTGTCTAATTAATTCTATTTTTTTTTTTTTTACCCATCATCGACGGTTGAAGACATACTCGCTCTGTTAAGTTGTTTGCAACGCACCGAAAGACATTTCAGAGACTCTACAAAAATTAGCATCAAACGCTGAACTGATCTAACCATGGCTGTCCTGTATGCATATGCTAAATGAGTAACAAAGTATCAAAATTCCCTTTTTGTTGTTGTTGTTTTTTTTTTTTTAAATTACAGTGGTGGGTATACAAGATTCGGTCAAAGCTGAATGTAGTGTTGCTGCTTGTTAATTATTAACAGAATTATTATAAATATTTACACATAACATAAAGAAAATCAAACAAAATTTATTGTTGAAATTGTTATTAAGCAGACAGGGATACGTTTTAAGCAGGCGTTGCAAAAATTCCTATTTGCTGTAAAGCAAAATAAATGACTTCCTTCCGGCGAATCTATTAGACCCTAAGGCTCTTTGGCTATTTGCCACGCGATTATGACGTTAGATAAGTAAAGACTTCACTTCATAGTACGAGCGCCTCTTTCAACCTATATTGAAAAAATTATTACGTATTAGCTTGAGCGATTGGACTATCTTTCAGACTTGAGAACCGTTCCGAGACGTCGTGCAAACAATCCATAAGAAGCTTATTTATTTAAATAAAGGATTTAGATAATGGCTTTTTTAAGGCCAAGTTCGAAAATCATTTAAATCTTTTCACGAATTTTTCCAATGTTTTTAAAAATAATAGGTTACATTAACCTACCGTTACCGACACTGCTTGATATAATTAAGAACAGGTTGCTTCTCTAGCGAATCTTTGAGGTGTTTGTTGCTTTCTCCTGGTTTTGGTATGTTCTAAGAAGATGCCTCCAAGTCTGTTATAGAAAGCAGCACTTGTTTGCTTTGCCGGCAGGATAGGCCAGAAGTACAGCACTCCTATACATTATCTTTAAATACGTAAATGGAGTTAATGCATTGAATAAGATGCTTAGGCGGCCTATAATTGCTGGCACCAGTGTCGTTGTAATTACACCATACCTACATCGCTTTTAAAAGTGTATATCCACAAGTGTGAATATATGCAATGCTCAGAAGGACTTGAGATAGAGCCTCCTTTTATTATATCAACCGATTCAGAATCATTTTCTGAATCGATCCAAGCTTGTCTGTCTGTCTGTCTGTCCGCCTTGTGTTCTTATGTCCAAGCTGTAGATCGCCATAATTGAGATAATTTGATGAAATTTAGTACACCGATGTCTGTGTTGGCCCAAGGACAAAGGCTATTGGAAATGCTTCCGATCCGACCACTTTCGATACAACGGCTTATTTTGAAAAGTCATTAAATAAATAACTTTGTTCAGCGAAGTGATGTAAATTATTTAATGGTTGGCCGTGGCTCACTACAATTTTTCCCTTCTTTTTCTTCTATTTTACGTTTATTTAAAATAGTAAAGAGCACCAGAACAAATGAAAAGGAACTACGAAGAAATCTAAAAATTGATGTATGGATTTTGAGAAACGATACAAATATCCACATATACAAATTCTTGATCTGCTTAAAGCTTTCGAAGAGGGACACTGGTGTTCATATTTGAAAATACCGCCGTGTTAGGCTATTAA
>CCAG010017182.1:0-5000 GCA_001077435.1 Glossina morsitans morsitans | reverse complement strand
CAAGACTGTAACCTATATGTATTACACTTTGCAGAGTCTCTCAAGCTTCCTTCTTGATGTATCAAAGGTCTCACAGCGCTAATACATTTGGAATCCTCGATGTTAAGGTTTAAAAGCCGGGTCTTGCAATATTATTTGGTTATCATGTAATGTTATAGTATAGGCTGAAACGTCTTTAAATACATTAAAATTGTAATCTTTTCGCCCTATTTATAATATAATATATTTCTTGTCCGAAAATATGGTATGCATTTAAAATTTCAATTTTTTAAGGAATAAATACAAATGTGTCATGGGATGTCACAAGAAAATGGGGCTGCCATCGCGTTGGCTTAGCATAAAACAGGCCCACTTAAGTGGATAATGCCCTTAAGGAGTAGGTTTTGAAAAACTTTAATTGAAATTTCAAGATCTGTGAGATATCTTAATAAACATGCTTAAACTTCACCCATAATTGCTGTATATCTTCAAATAGTAAGTCAAACCAGCCTTTTGTTTGCTTTTATTTTGCTGGCTTGTCTGGACGGGAACTTATTTAATATTAATTTTGAAAAAAGTTTTAATGCTTTTAAGCTTTTAAATTTTTAATTATAATTTTGTTTTTTAATTATCCTTGAAAACTGAAAATAATGAACATACGTGACTGGCATTTATTCCGACGTAACTTGAAAGGAAGTGAAAGTGTCATTAAAATAGAAAGCGGAAAAAAAGGAAATTTCATTAATTAATAAACTCTTTCAGTCAAGGAGTTAATTAAAAATAAAAATTATATGTAAATAAGTTTGAACAGCGTAAAGACGGTAAAGATGTGAAGAAGAAGAAGAATTTAAAGAAACAAATAACAAATTTTAAACGAATACTTAAGTCGAATATTTTAAGCAAATAAGCTTATGTTTCATGCGAATCTCTAACATTCTGTACTGAGGTATGATTGAGCATATGTGCAAGTGTATGTACTTGTTATGCATTCATAAAAATGTTGGTATATTCGCTTTCACTAATAAATGAAACATGAGCACGTCTTAGTTGATCATCGTTGGAAAAGGGGGCGAAACAGCAGCAGAATGTAACTCAAACCGCCCTTGAATTCTATTATTTCTATAATCCTGATTATTGGCTGTTTTACATTTTTATACACATACCTATTACTGCAACACATACCTACTTTTATCCATTTCAATTTATTTCATTTTCATTTTACGCTTCTTTCTTTTCTTTTTTTTTTTTTTTTTTTTTTTGACAAAAAAAATTTTCCATGACTTTCCTTTTCTGGTGCGTTATTTTGCTTTTTATGGTTTATTACAATACAAAACCATTAATACGTAATGTTTGCCTTCCTTCCCGAACACATTTACAATAATACATACATAATTTTCAATATCCTTTTTCTTCGACGAGCCATAACTGATAATAAGCCTGGCATAGCAAAGCATACTTTTTGGCTTTCCTTCGAAAACTCTTGCGAAGAAGGGATATGCGAGTGTAACGTATAACACTATCTCTGAGCATTGTTTGTATATGGATTTGTTATTCACAGTGCGAAAACCGAATTGACGTCAATTACGTTGCTTTTGCTTTTAAAAGTATGTGAGCTGCGTGTAACTGTGATGTAAGAGTCTTTTCTTTTTACGGAAATTCACGTTTGTCATGTTACACGCTGTAAGCAGCTAAAAAAAAAAAATGCTTGTAAAATACTTTCTTTTTTTTGATGCTGTTGTTGTTGTCGTTGTTGCTCCTATCTACCATGAATTAATCCTGTTCTTCGGGGCTTTGGGGAATTGGGTTGAGTTGTGGCAAATATTGCATACTTTTAGAATTTTTGGCATATTTGGCTTCTTAGATTTCCTTGAGTGCTTTTTATAACACGCAACCGCACACAGACACGCACACACAGTGTTGGGTTATAGTTAGCTGTACAGTGCCAATTGATTTTTACACCACACACCGCAATATACGCGTTTCCTCCCTTTTATTCCTATAACAATTATTGAATATATTTAAGGTTTCCACACACAGTTGCCTTCAAATTTCGGTGAAGGCGTTTCTTTTCGTTTTAGTGTTGATCGAGCAAGGCGGCGGGTAATTAATGCATTAAATCATATTAATGTCATATTTTCATCAACAGAGCAAAAGTACGGTTAGGGCGAGAATGTATGAAAAGCTTACTTAAGCATTAATGCTATTTGCATAAAATGACAATAAAACACATGATGGAATTTTTGATGAGATTTCAAATTTCTTTCCTAACTTGGATTGATTTTAAGTCGCTTAATATTGAAATAAGCAAATAGTATATAAATAAGAAAACTAAACTACTCCCTGACAACACTTTGGCTAAAGTACTCTTACGGCTGCAAATATTCCCAATTTTCACAACATTTTTAGTTCTCTTCGAGGTTAAAAGAGTTTTCAATTGCTTCAGTGGTTGCTTTGGAAATAACGGCATCTGCCTTGAGAATGGAATTGCGACTTTCTTAACATCAACCTATCTATTTGTTCAGGTGTTTTATAAAAGCATACTCGTCATGTGTCTATATTTGGGATGTTCAGATATTTAGCTCCCGTTCTTCAACTGCAGCCATGGGAAATCTGAATTTTAAAACACTGGCGAAATTTGATAAACTTTTTTCCCTTTGTTTGCTTGTATTATAGGAAAACTATATTAGCCCTTTAAGCAATTTTTGACCGTTTTATGATGTAAGTGTGTTAGTTTGCACCTATTTTAGATAAATAGAGAGAGAGTATCCATCCCCATTAACTAACATGCCGCACGATCATAATTATTAGGCTTTTAAAGAGAAGAAAAATCTAAATTCTAAGGTTGTAAATACAAAGATAACGGTCTTAAATCATTTTAGATGTAAGTGTTAGAAATGGATAGATGGACTGATTTTAAGATATTTGCGGGCAAGATGGGATTTGTAGTTTTAAATAGCATCTGCTCCGCAAGAGAATAAGATTTTCTTTGGGTTTAAGAACTCAGGGTTCAGATATGACGCAAGACGGTCTTTGACACTTTTCCCTATAAAGAAGGAAAATGAAATGAATTGACTCTGATAGAACAAGTCTTCATGTACGGGCATCTTTCATATCGTTTTAGTGATTGTACTCTTAAGCTGATAATAGTGATGAGGTCAGAGAAGGCATTTAGGCCAAATGAGCAAGAGGCATAGTTGTCCTTGGAAAGTTGTTATCCTGTTCCTTATCTGATGTACAGATTTTATCTTGCTCATCGCTTCCTTTCTGAAAAATTTGTAAATCTGAAACTTCGATTAAACGAAAGTCGGGTGATATTTGATCCGATCCATTTCGTAAATTTGTAAAAATCTTTCTTTATAGTAAATACAGTTCATCTACTCTTTATTATCGCAATAATAATAATAAATAAACATCATGTGTGTGTAAGTTGCGGCTGGCATTTAATATTTAATAACATGTTAAGTAAAAGGAATGAAATCCATTATATAATTTGTGTTTTTGTTTGGCCACAAACTACTCAAATATTCTATTAAACGCACTTAAGTCCTTAAAATGTGGCATTTAACCCCTTTTTTTAAACCAACACTACCGACTTAAATATATATATAAATTCACTTATAAACAGAAAACCAACATCATCATCATCATTATCATCATCGTCGTCGTCATCAAAGTGTATTGATAGATTAAATTACAATTTACAAGTGGTCAATACTTTGATCAAACTGCTTAACTGCACGCAAAGGATAATTGAATTGCCCTAAACATGAACAGTTGATAATAGTTGATAATAGAGGGAAAAAGAGAGAAGAAAAAGGCTTTAAATAGCCCGGCTATTTAGTATCAAAGGAAGGGTTAATCCTAGTTTAAGACAATTGTTGGGCGGTCTTCAAAAGAAATCCTTTTTTCTTTTTTTGTTGCTCTTCTTATTCTTCTCCTTCCATGATATTTGAGTAGCTTAATATCTGCGGAACTTCTAAGCATAGCAAAAAGAAAGCGAAACAATGGTAAACGAATGTAATCGTAATCGTAAATACCTTTGCTCTGAGTAATTATCCTATAAATAAACATTAAATTAATGAAAACTTCAAAGCACTTTCTAAAGCAACATGTTTTCTATGAGGCTTAAGCGGCTTTCGCTTGGTTTAAGCTTTAAAGCTCACAGCCTTTATAAAAAAAAAAAATAATAAAAAAATTCTTTTTTTTACACTTTCTTTGCTTAGTATTTTAATAGTAATTAAAGGTTAATTCACTATATGTTTTGGGTAAACATAAGGTTTCTTTGTTAACGTGTTTTTTTTGTTTTTGCGTTGGTAACATTCTTCTTCTTCTTTTTACTCTTCTGTTAAGGAAAGGTAATGAAAGTAAAAAAGTGTAGTAATATGCAAGTTTAGTGTGACTAACGTTTTTTGTTTATACAAGTATTTATATATATATATATATATATATATGTATATGTATACATCTATAGAAAGAAAAAAAAAAAAAAAAAAGGAGGGAAAAATCCCTAACAAACAGTAGGTGAGTTTAAAACTATAAGTTTGTATTTTAAGCCTTTAAGAAGATTTAAGGCTTATGTGGTTTGACCAGCAAAGGCATACTGCTTCTTTTTGTTGTAATTTAAAATTTTTATGCATTTATAAAAAAAAAAAAAGGAATTTTTATCCGTTAAGCCTAATTTTAATGCTTTGATATATACATACCCACATGCACTTATATACATATATATATATATGTACTATATGTGTGTGTGTATACTGGTATATTTGATAACGTATCCCTCCATTCATTGAAACCATTTTTGGTTGATTGGTTTGTCTTTGGTTTTTGTTTCATTTTTTATTCTTCTTTAACTCGTAAGGCATTTTAAGTTTTATTTTATTTTTGCTTCTTTTTTTTTTATTCTTTTTGGCCAAAGGTTTTTGGCATAAATTTCCATAGAATTTTGTCAACGTAAACGCAACGATTTTTGTCAACCTTGATACGCTTATAACATATTGGTTTATAGTTGTCTATATATA
>CCAG010017181.1:72500-126410 GCA_001077435.1 Glossina morsitans morsitans | reverse complement strand
TGATTTTTTTGTCGAAATTGCATTGAAAACAGTACAGGGGCCAAAAGAAATTTTAATACTTACAGAAGCGACAAAGTTAGTCAGAACTAATTTCTCAGCTTTCGGTGTACACAAATAAGAATTCAATACTTATAATGAATTTCCGAATTTTGCCATCCTAGCGGTTAATGCTTTTCGACTGTCCGTAGAAGTTTTATCAACATACGTCACAGAGAAACATGAATATATTAAATTTATCACAAAAACGATTTTCAAAACTCTGAAAGCTATTTGTCTACATTAAGAAAATTTAAATTTTATTTAATATTTAAGAATTCATATGAATTAAAACTAGGATCAAAACGAAGGCAACAGCGATAAGCTCGACGAACAAGAGAAAATGCTTATTTTAATTCTAGTCCGCGATGTCTGCAATGTACAATTGCTTTAACGGATTAGAGCACTTTTACTGATGTCTTGGATTTGATCTTCGTACTCGGCAAGTTCTTCCTACACATAAAATATCTCTGGTCCGGCTCTACAATTATGTTTATATTTTGCCAACATTTATTACTATTATTTTGCACAGCTTTTCAAGGAAATTTGCGCTACAGAAACAGTGAAACAGAATCACCGATTATGTGACGTGACTTACACAGTTACACAGGCTTTTAAATTCGAGGAAAATAGTGTGAAGAGAATTTTCAGCAATTACCAGCTTATGAGCTTTGTTAAAATGTCCGAATTGTGCCAAGTAAACAATATAAACCGTAGTACGGGTATGCAGGTTATGCAGGTATGCAGGTTAAGTATAGACGTTTTAGTCAACCATTTTTGATAAAATTTGCAGCAATCGAAATCCGCTAAAACGAGGGGTAGTCCAGACTGTGCAGCGTATCTTATATTCTGTGAAAAGAGCCAGTTGATAAGAGCGAACGCACTTAGGCAACGCTTTTAATGAAAATCCTGTTCTGATGTTTACCCATCCAAGCAGCCAAAGACAAAAGTTTCTTTTACACGTTTGACTTAAGTCGTATGTAAATCAAAAATATTTTTAAATGACCTAAAATTTGCTTAATAAAGAAGGAAAAAACCGCTGCTTCCTCGCATCCACTCTTTCTATAAATCACTTTTACCTTATCCTTAAGGCGGCCATAAATCAACAGCCGATAGAGACTTTGGTACGGAAATAAAACGTGTGAAAACGAGCAAAGAAGGCAAATATTAAGTTGTGCATCGAGCGACTGCAAGATTTTAAAGCTTGACAAAAACAATTTGCAATATACGTATCCGCATTTGGGTATATGCGACTCTATATATATTTATGTACTGAAAACCTTTTAAATCTAATGCACATATACAAAAAGCAAAAAACCTTGACAGTAAGTCTGACAGAAATGAGTAACAAAAACAAATGTAGAAAATATGTTTTTCCTTTTTTCATTTCTTTTTCAAATAAACTAGACACATAGCAGTAAATTGGTGCAACGGAAGCATACAATTTTTTAAGGAAATGCACTTTTTCTGAAAATGGAGTTTTTGGAGTTTTAGAAAATTGCAAAATTTAAAGAATTTTACTTTAAGTCGTTTCATAACGATTGCACATAGCAAATTGAGATTAGCAAAAATTTTTGGTTTTCATTGACACAGCTCTTCTGCTCTCATACCGGGGCACGCGTCTTCCGCAAAACGCATAAACTTGAAATAGCTTTCCATTTATTTGGTTATTCCGTTCTCATCCTCTCAGGCTTCCTTAATCCATTGGTAAGTAGTAAACATAATAATCAGTCAAATATATTCCTATATACATTTATTGATATTTCGCGTCATTACTCACTATTGGAAATTATTTCATTTTATAATCTCAAGGCTATTCCATTGCTCTAAAAATATGCCGAAATCTAATTTGTTTTCCGTAGGAAAGAGGTGCGAGCTAAATGGGGTGGCCTTGAAGGTTAGCAAATGAAGAGCAACGTCGTTTAGCTCGATCTCTCTAATGTCTAATAAGGTCATATTAATCGTGTGAAGCTGGGGTCGGGTTGGCCTTTTTTTGTGATATGGGGTTTATCCTTGACACTACAATGAAACTCAATCTTCATGTGCAATCGGTTGAAAACCTAATTCTCAGCTTCATGAAAAGTCGAGCTAAGGAGTTTGTCGATCCTTACTGCACAAAAAGCTTATACGTGTCTCTAGTTAGGCCCATCGTCATGTATGCGTCAGCTGTTTGGTCGCCGAGTGACAGTTGTTATGTGCAGTTGGTGGAAAGAATTTCTCCTATTTTCCCTTCGTGGTCGACGCTGGCATGCACACAGAACACTCCATCTGCATGAGAGCAAACTTCTTGCAATCAACCTATGCTGGCTAGAGAAGGGAGGCTTTTTACTAAGCTCATTAATGGCGAAATAGATTCCCCATTCCTGCTAGATGAACTTGACTTTACCATTCCGTGTAGAGCGTCTAAGACCTTCGGATGCTCAGGGCTACCCTTGAACTGTGTTTCCCTTTACTCGTACTCTGTAAACACTTTAATGAAAATTATCACTTATTCCCTTATTGTTGTACATGTACTATATATTTAGTACATATAAGATATGCAATTGTATATTATTATATATTTTGCTAAACAAACAAATAAATTAAAATAAATAAAAATTAACAATCATGTGATAGATAGTTTATGTTTGCGAACCTCACAGTACCGTGATTTACGGGCCCGTTCATAACAAAAGCCTACTTCCGTTTCCTGTTCCTACATTTTTTTGAAGAAGAAATCTTTGTTACATTTATGATGAATTTCTGGGATCCACAGCCTACATGTAGGCATTTATGCAGATCCGTAGGGCGCAATTTCGCGGTTATCTATAGACCGTTGTTTATTTCTCAGGTGTAGGTATTTCAGCAACATAAGTTCGACGTATTGACGACAAGATGGACAGGCATAATTAAATTTATTGCGAATCTGATGCTGATCCAAAGTATATACACGGAATTTCTGAACGTTTGACAAGAGAAAATAAACTTATATACAGCCTCAGTGGAGAATATAAAATTTATAAAGTATTTTTTTAAGATTATTTCGCGATAAATCTTCATAGAGTTCGGATAAATATTAGAGTATAACATAAAGTTTTGTCAACGTTATCTCTAACTTCAACTGTTCTTTTTAAAAAAAACTATTTTTTTTAACACAACTTGTCGTAGGTATCCCATCTGCTTGATAGTTGCCTAAGTACATTTCTGGTTGACACTTTTTTTGCTTTAGATCGAATTTTGAATTCTTTTTCTTCAATTTTACCCAAAAAATATGACTGCACCGACAGACAAGGTCACATTAAACCAGCGTTGTTACCATTTTTAATACTTAATAAATGTTACAGTTATTGTGTTATTAATTGTTAAATTTATTCTTTTTATATTTCCCTTCATGTTATCATAGGTTTTTATAAGATATGAGCAATTTGGAGGGGTTGACTAAATCAATAAGGTTTCAAGACTCACAACAAGCTTAACTGCCTGAAATATCTCTAAGCAAAATATAATGCAAACGAATGAGTTTTTGCTAATTATGAGCTAGAGCTAGAGTTTATCGATTGCGCACGAATGTTCCAGAAAAGCCTAAAGTCAGCTTACTGTTGACTACTGACCGTTTAACAACTTCTAACCTAAACTAACATAGTGTAACCTCTATTGCTAATAATACTAACAACAACTAATTAGCTAATAACAACGTGCAAGGTAGTAGAATAGAGATAGGGAGAGATTTCTTTGGCTTCTTACTATCTATAGGTGTTAGTCAAGTTTCCTTAGACTTCCTTGAGAGCAGCCAAAAAACAATCAGTTTGAAGTCACTTTTTTAAGCAAAATAAACATTTTCGAGGAATCGGTTAGCAGCAAATATACGTGTAATTAGTAAACGACCAATTACTTGAATATATATAGAAAAATGCAATTTTTTGGCGTAATACTTCCTTTGTATAGCAAAAACGGTTTACGTTGTGCCTTTGTTTAGTGGGCAGGTTGGAAAAAGTATTTTACGGTAAATGGAAAAAAAACATTTAAAGAGTCTGCAAATATGAATAAAATGAATGTAGGTTACTACGTGCGTTTGCAATTCCCAAAAAGAGCCAGCAAAGATCTCATGAATTGTAGCTATTTTTGATTAGTGCAAATCAACCAAATCAATTTGGACATTGGCCTGATTGCGCCTTTTTAATCTGTCGATCTTTGCGTCATTTATTTTTGAATCGCTCGCGGTAGCAAAAATTAAAGTAAACCATTGAAATATATTGCGTATATCTTAATTGACGATCACGAAGCAGATTTGGAAAAAAAACAAACGAATCCAACCATGCCCATTGTACTTGCATATAAAAGAATTATAGAGTAATGGCACAAACTTACATACGGATCGTTGGATGGTAATCAACGCACTTCTGGAAAAAATCGATAATATCGACAGCATGGTTTTTGAAGTGGACTTCAAGTTTTCAAAGCATTCTCTATGGTTAAATGAACAGATCTAGGTATACATAAATTCACTTGGTTCTATAGATACATCAGCAGCCGCTCATAATTTATCTTGTTCAATTTTGACAATTTATGGAAAATTCCGGTCTCATATAGCGCTTTTCAGAGGAGCCATCTCAGTTCGCCCTTCTTTCTTTTTTTTTTTTTTGTAAACGATACTTTTGTGTGCATTCATCATTTCTGCATATTAATTAAGTTAAACTCTCCTGCTCTTGTGACACACTTTACAGGGTTAAATTTCTCTTGTCTAATCTTGTTAATGTGCTTACGGACTATTCTCTGTGCATGTTATTTTATTAATAATTTCATCCTGGAAAAGTTTGTGCAGATTTAATAATTTAATTGTTACTTTCGACTAGAAAACTCAGGGTCTGCATTTATATTCAAGCTTCAGTGAACATAACTTCTCAGGTTTTTGAAAATATGGTCCGGTAAATTTAACCACCTTTATGTATGTGCATACATTTTTCTTAGAACAAACTTAGAATATTCTAGCTTCATATCTAGCTTCAATTGAGTGAAAAAACATTTGATTTTTCAATCGTGGTTTGGCATCGAATTCAGACATACTTCTTCGTCCTTACGAAATAAAAATGAAATTTATTGTTTTGTCTACTCTTGGAGGAAGCTTTGCTAGATGTGTGATAACGTTCTTTAATAGAGACAATTAAAGGGAATAATATAGCATATAAGTTTTAATATTCCTAACAGATTCTGTAGATATTTTGTGCCCTTGATGCTACCGCATTAACATAGCGCTTATGATATACAATCGTTATTATTTACTCCATTCTTCTCTATCGTCTATACTTATATATAGATAATTAATAGAATTATATTATAAAAGTGAGTTGCTAAACTTTTTCCCATATTTTTTAAGGTTCAGTTGGTAAAGAAAATTTCTTTCAGCTGCAATTGATACGTGAGGCAAAAAAGACATGTTGTTAATTTATTACCTGCATTACAACTAAATGAAGCCATCGCGTAAAACATTTTAATGAATTAAATATAACAGTTTGAAAAGAAAAATATAACTTCTCTTTAAAATTAAGCATCTGGCAAAAGAAATATCCTGCGATATACTACTGAAGCAGTTATCCTATAAATTGTCATTTCTGCTCCTGTCTAACTTTCAGCTTTTCTCAAATCGCAGAATGACACATGACAAGAACTATTCGTTAGAAGGAAGCACACGTCGCTTAATTTAATGGAAAACTTTCACAACAACTTCCCGGAAGTAGAATAAATGAATTGAAATAAGCCGAAAAAAATGTATTGAGTTTGTTGAAGTATACCGTCGGGATTTTAATGCGTTCCTAATTATTTACTTGTTATACATTTGTCCTTTCTCCAAGTTTCAATTACCATACGCACTCAAAAATGCTTTCTGATTAATCAGCTATGTACACTGATCGCAATCGAGATGTTTGACATATGTAAAAGAGTAAATTAGCAAAAATTAATTATTTGTCGCAAAGATTAGCCTTTTTGCGATTCTTTACCATTTTTAACTAAAGCGAGCCAACTTGTAATTGTTCTTTTTTAGAGCGGAAGTGAGTGGATGCGTTACTCGACGGAATATAAAAATCTACTTCACTCGAACTCCTACAAGGTGTAACCACCAGTTTGCTCAAAAATATAGACAAAAAATAGACAAAGATTTTCGACGTTAACTCACGAAGTACAATGAAACCCTCGATAGGTTCAATAAAGTTGCGATGGTAAAATATTAAAGTCTTTTCCTATTTATTTGCATTTGTTATCTTAACTGTCGTAATAGATCTTCGTTAGTAATATTAACGCGCAAAATGATGCAAAGTAAAACTGTGTTACTACTGTTGCCACTATTTTTTAAGTGGAAACAGTCATATGTTACATGTTTATGCATGTGGTGCGATGCTATCGTAAAATATTACATATGCACATGGAAGCATAGTGGCCTTGAGGTAAGAAAGGCAAGACACATTAGCATTGCATTAGAAAAGAAGCGAAAGAATCTAGGTTATAACTGCTTACATATATATTTGGCTATATGTGTATATACATATATATATATATATATCAAAATAATAGAAATGTAAAAGTATTTAGAAACACTTTGGACGAATTTTCGGTACCCTCACCTATACATAATGCATATATAAAGCCTTTGCTCATTATACATGAACAGAAGCTTTCAGCAGTGGAAAGGCATACGGACGGGTGAGTAAGTCGACTTAGAAGTGGGAAAAATCATAAATTTTTGCCAAAAATATTAAAAAGGGTATTTATTTAGGCGTGGGTAGCATTAATTTTCAATATTGATATGAACCCAAACTTGAACTTTGTTTTGAAATATTAACGACCCTAAGAAATCCAACCGGAAATGGAGAAAAGGATGCTCCTCTTGCTGTTAAAATCTTTGAACATACTTGAAGGATTCTTCGATGCTTCATAAGGATCATAACAAAGGCAATGATGAAACTAATATAATCACATCTTTGGATATTTGGTTTTTAAAAAAAAAGAAAAAAAAACAATAAACGTAATACTTAAAATACTCTTTCAGTCCATATTGCTTTGTTTTTCTTTGTTGTTTTTTTTTTTTTTGTTTTTGTTCTATTTTTTGCTTTTTGGTGATTTACTCACCTTTGAAAGGGCTTTATAGGCGGCTGGGTTTCTGCTTCATATCCAACATTTATTCATTTTTTTATGAAATAAAATTTTAGTTTTCTACACTACAAGAAGCACAACAGGCACGCACAAAAGCACATATTTGTTAACGTACATACACAACTACATATACATTTATAAATTTTTTTAAGCCTTGGCACACAAGAGCCTTTGTAGGAGCTTGTTGCAGTGTTTACTTAACAATGGGACTTTTAAGCATCTTTTATTATACGTATATTGGCTATTGTAGTGCAGTTATTCTTGTTGTTTTTCTTGTTGTTAAGGTTGATCATTGTTATATATAAGGCATACGTTCATGATCTCCTTGCACACAAAAAAAAAAAAACCATTTTAAAACAATACTACTGGTAATCCTCAACAGCTTTGACTAAAGCTAGATATTTCTTTAAAAAAATTGTTTTTCTCTTTTTACTTGTATTATTTTAATATTAAATGATAATTAGTATAATCGCTTCGAATGACTTTTTTATACCGCGTCAAAACAACAAGGAAAACTCCTGCGCTTGCTAGGTATCAGATAATTGTATAGTTTTCATAATTTTACAGGTCATTAGTTAAAAGCTGCCTTCTCTACTGATTTTTCTATTTGTAATAATTGTTGTTATTGTAGTTTTCGAAATTCTACTTTTTTTTATATATAAATCATTATTATGTTTTCCCTTAGTTTGTTATGAAAAAAAAAAACGTAAATGCTTAATTTTGCGTGAAACTGCTTTGTATTCAATGGCGCACAACGATCCATAATCATAAACGTTAACCCCTTCAGAATTCACCAGCATTTGTGTACATTTTAATGCTCTAGAGTAAGTACGTAAGGCGTGTAAAATTTCTCCTTTGCATTTTTTATATTTATTTTTATTTTTCGTTTGCTGCTTTCTTTATATTCGCTTAATTGAGAATTAGGTTAAATCACACACCACCAACCTTTGCTAGATATATATACATGTATATATATATATATATATATATATATATATATGTATATGTATATATATATATGTATTTATGTAGGTATGTATATATATAAATATATATAAATAATATATTTATAAATATATACATACATACATATATATTTATATGCATATATGTTCAACTTTTTTCTTTTTTAGCGAATTTTGTACAAATTTTGCTTATTTGAATATTTGCCATAAGTTTATCAATAAGTGAATTTTCCTTATTTTTTTCTTAAATTTTTTTACTCTAATATTTCAGTTGCTACGCTTACTAACCGTCGCTTGATATTTATCGTGAAGCATTATGCCAACAACGTTAATGCTTTCGAACTTAACAAAACCACGACCTTTTCAATACTAAAAGAGTTTTCATTCATTTCGCCATCGGTTTCTGCACGAAGTTGGCAGTAAAGCTATCCCTTTTAAATTTGCTCAGACACACACACTTGCACTCTGATAACCACGCATTCATTTTCTGCATGCTCATGCATGCACACATTTCGTCATATTTTTTTGAAACAATATTTCGTATTTGTTTTCATGTTTTTACCATTATTTCCTTTAAAGAGAAAAGTCAAACTTAACGAAATATTTAGTTGTAAAGAGTTTAGCAGAAGATAACTAAGTAAAGAAAATGGTATAAGGAATGAAAATATCCCAAATAAAGAGTAAACATTTTACTAAGTCAATAAAGTAATGGTGGATAGTTTCTCCATATGAAATAAATTGTGAGAGAAATCCTATTCTCGAAAAGAAAAAGAGCCGTATATAACAAAAGAGATGCAGCGAACAAAAACATTTAGAACTACTTAAGTGAATAAAGGGAGTCAGAGTTAATTTTCACATAGTAAAGCTCTAATGATTTCAATGTTTGAGTGACTTTTCCCAGTAATTCTCTTAGTGAGACTCACGGTATTTTGAAAGTCAACCGAATATATTTGAGTGCAATAATCGGTACGTATTCGATTTTATTTTGTTTCATGTTTTTTAACTTGGATTAAATATAGTTCTAATTATCTAATTATCACTCTGTTATTAATTATCTAAAAGTCCAAAAAGCTGTCAATCTAAAAGGTGGTCCAAAGTTTTCCTGTGGCCCATTCAGAGGTTAATAAATATAAATGTTACCTGAAGGCCCACCCTTAGTAAAATTTCAAATTTAATGCGTTGTTTTACTATGGTAAATATCTGAGCTTCGCTCATCATAAGGGTTATGCCCCTTTTTTGTGATTTTTGCTTCCTTCTTTGAAGGAAGAAGTACCTCAACCACGAGAGGAAATGATGAACTGTAAATGTATGTGTGAAAGCCAAACTTGGTATTTAGCAAAACTAGAAGTTAACAATTACGAAGCGTATTTCCCTTACATAAAATAATTGGTTGCAGTATTATAGATGGTGTATATATAAAGGGGCCAAGTTCGTATTCAATTTTCATGCGCGATTGCGTCCTTGGGATTATTTAGCCTTTTTCTCTTGCCTTTTGTAACTGTAAGGCTTTGATGAGAGATATCAATATTAAGTCAATACCAGGTTAGGCTCGACCAACTTTTCTTTTTTAATATAAGTTAATTTCTTTTGGCACATTTTTCGCTGAACCGTTTGAGGGTTTGTATTGTACATTTTATATCTACTTTCGAAGGAAGGCGAGGTACTCATAACATTTTAACAACCAAAGAGCAGATTCAGAGAATCTATAAAGTATATATATTGTACGTGTTTATCTGTCTGTGTGACTTTGTTTTCGACACTCTCTCGATCGCAAACATTAAGATGTCGTTTTTGAAGTTGGCGAGGGTACTGGGAGTTCTTGTGCTCACTTTGGTATTAAAAGTGGACTAGATCCGTTTAAGCCCATGTCCTTAATTGGAAGCAAGTTTCTCTAGGTGAGGTTCTCTATGTGTGAGGTTTTAGTTACCGCTCATAAATTATGGAAGATAGCGGGCTGAAATTTTCTACAATAAAAATAATCGACTTCGATTTTTAAGAGCTGTACGACGTTAATATTTTCTATTAGTGGAAGATCACGATTTTCACGAAGGAAATCTTGAGTATCCGGTTATTAAAATTTTTCGTTTATTATTTGTTCCTTATGCCTTTTCTTTCTCAAAAGCCGAAAACTTTGTGCTATTTTTCTATTAACTGCTGTTTTAAATCAAGAGAAACTTAACGAAAATTTATATAAACACTTATCGAGTTTGTGTTTAGACAATCAAAAGAGAAAGTGATTAACTCTCTGCCCATTCCTTGTTATTAGAATGAGTTCCGAAGAAGAGTGGAATGGAAATAGCATAAAAATTTCTAACATATTTCTTCGAACTCTACAAAATCAACAACATTAAAAGAAAACGAAAAAAAACACAATAACCAAAACGCATAATTTACGCGACCTTATCCAAAATGAAAGCATAGGTTTTCTACACTCATCTAAAGAAATATAAAACGATAATACGCTTAGTAGAATGTTAAAAAATAGGTAAATGAAATATGAAAATTGTTATATAAAAACGTTTTTGTAAATATTAAGAAGAAAGACGCAGAGAGAAGCAATGTTCACTAGAAAATTGTTCACACACAAATCTAAAGCTTCAAATATATTGCAAATAGTATATGAAATCAGCTTCTTCTAGGTAGAGTCCCGAATTCTTATAATTCCCTTGAATGTCTGATAACAACCAAAGGAGCAAATGTTTAATAACTTAGGTTTTCTTCAAATATGTTAAGTAAATGCAAATATTGCATTCTTCCGATGAATATGTAAATTCGCTCTTTTTTCTATTCTTTTCCTCTTCCTTTTGCATCACAAGACTTTTTTTATATCATATGCAAACACTTCGTCTTTCGGCTTGTAACAAGAGTCAGACTGCTTATGACAACTTCGTGTGACACAAATTTTGCGGAGAAAATATTTGACTTGTAAAATCTATCTCTTTTGAAAACAGAAATATGAAAAACAACTCTCAGATTTAAATGTAACTTATACCTTGTGCTCTCTTAGTCTCTTACTATTCCTTTTTACTCTTTGTTTAGCATATTTTTCACGTTTATATGAGTTGTTTTTCTCTTTTTCCCTTTGACAAGAGATTTAAATTGAGAACTATTCATTTGAGCTATAATCGAGTGTTTGTTTTTGCTTTAAAGCTGTTAAAAGCTTTTTAGATAATGTTGTTTAATTAGGTTTCTCGTGATTTCTTCTTCGTTGACATATTGCTTTGCACTAATTTTGATGAAACGTCAGATGATCGCAAGAAATTCGTTAGAATTGACGGATGGAATAATTTAGTACACAATACCGGTATATTTTTAGACTTCTTAATAAATATAAATATTTTTGACAAGGGTGTGAAGTAATTCGAATTTCACTAGCAAAGACACTTTCCATCTAACTTAACAGAGCTCTGTAAACGCCCTAAAATAGCTCGGTTAAATATTTAAACAAGCTAAACAAATTCAAGTTCTGCTTATAGGAACTATTTTTAATAATTGTTTGAAATTAGGTATGCCAACTAAAAATTGGCTCTTTAGACAGATATTTTTATATAGATTCACGTGATATAGGCGAATATAGGTGACATTTTCTACTTTGGCCGCAACAAAGTCTCAAATTTTCGATACCCATTTGTCGCTGATATACAAAATTTCGAAAAATTGTTAAAAATAGTTCCTATAAGTAGAATTTGAATTTGTTTAGCTTGCTTGAAAGACAGATGAGATGTCCACAAAAATATTTAACGTTTTTTAACTTGGGCGGAGTAGGCTTCGAAATCCAATTATATCTTAATTTTAAATAATTAACAGCGCTCTGTTTAGGGATATGTTTGGTGTCATTGCTAGTTCGCATTTATCTCCACATCCTTATTTTTCTCAAAACCAAATGAAAGCTGCGTAAACGTAACGTGCTATATAACCGTATTTGAAAATGCATCACATAGTCTCATGTGGATGTGGATTTTTCTGAATTGTGGACCTCTCTCAGAATTGTTGAAGTTGACACAAAACAAGATATTTTGAGGATGACACTTGGCGCTCGAACCGTAATTTTGATTGCAGCAGACAACTAAAGAGATATATACAAAAATGCTTAAATTGATTTGATAATCGTTTCTAAGCGGGTCAGCTAAGGGTGTGTACGAATCTCACCATCTCCTTGGATCCCATCAGACCATTTCCCTCGAGGTGCACTCGAATTAGCAATAGCATCGGATCAACTTCTGTTTCCTCATGATTGTGCCGCGTGTACAAAATATCGTCCACGTTCACAATCCTCTTTTGTTTTTCCACATCTTTGTTTTCTTGGCAGTGCCACAATATGCAAGTGAAAAACGGCACAAAACTACTACTACCTTCAATAAAAACGCAGTCAAAAGTTAAAAAGGACGTGTGTTAAGATATGTTTTTATTTGTAACGTGAAAATGGAAAGTACCTAAAGAACTATAATACTGTAAATTAGATAAAATGATCAAAACTATTGTTGCTTTTCCGTTTTCACTTTTTAATCCTCGCATTAAATTAAATATATAATCGATTATAACAAAGTGAATAAGAAATAACACCTGGCATCAATTTTGAAATGTGCGTCATTATTAATTATTAATTAATTATTAATTAATAAATGTAAAAATAAATTAAATAAATAAATAATTATTAATTAATTAAAAAATAAATTTAATTCGAATAAGAAACTTTCAACCATTCTATATGTAAGTTTACGAGGACGTCAGGTGTTTCTGTTTTTATTCTCTGTAATAGTATCAAAATATAGGTGTAACAGTTTAAAAATGTTAAAACCACATTTTAACATAATTTCTAAAGTCACTTGTTACGATGTTTTTGTGAAACTTTGTTTAATAAATAAGACGTTCGTCTTAGAGCATAAACACGTCGAAAATATTGAAAAAAACATGTGTTCATAATAAAGTTTACTTTTTAAGCAATCTTTCATACTTTTTAAGCAAAAATAGGAAGAGCAAATATAAATAAGAACGAAGAGCAAATATAAGTTTGCAATACTTAAGAATCAGTACGAAGACCGACTATAAATTTGATTACAGTTGAAAAAATATTGAAAAAAAACATGTGTTCATAATAAAGTTTACTTTTTAAGAGGGAATATATCTCAATACGATTCGAAAATTAACTGGTATTGTTTACGTTATCGGTTGCCAAGCTTTTGCATATTTACAATGCCTTAGGAATTCATCTGCAACTTGGATCTGTACTGGTTGTGGATGTGGTTCCGTGCTAGTTGTGTACATGCACTGCTTTCTTTCTTATTTATTTACACATGAACTATGATTATGTTTTTTCGCAACTTCTTTTCATATACTTTCGATTGGTTTGTAATAATAATTAGAATAGACATCAACTGAGTTTGGCTGTTAATTTACTTTAGGAAATCACCGGTATAGACCATAACTGACACAAATTTTATCTTAGATAAATACTTTTAATCTATATGTCTATAGCTGAAGAGATTTGTGGAAAATTTTAGAAATATTGATTTTTGAACAATTGTCGAATATTTGAAACAATCGTACAATAGGCAATGTTTCATTAACTGGATTAACTTACCGAAAAATCCTGCGTGTTTCCCCATACAATGTTATTTTCGAGATAAACTAAAATCTTTAAATGATTGAAAATTGTAGGAGTTCTGTTGCAGGACGTTTTGAAAACCTGTTTTTCGAGGAAGGCGCACTTAAAGTTTTGAACTGTGCATTTACGTTCGAGACAATAAAAAACAATGCATGACTATTTGTGTAAACAGAAGCAATATTTAAAGTAGAATCAAATAATAAGGATAAAACCCATGTACCGGTTTTTGCTCACTAGAATCAGACTCCATTTCCTCAGTTGCGCGTACATGGTTGCAAGTGAAATGGATATAAAATCTACATCAAAAGTCTAATCTACATTTAGTATTTGTATTTCGCTTTTTACACAAGTAGTAAATGGATCCAAATGGACCCACAATTCAACCTCTTAATATATAAGCATATCATATTAAGCATTTATTTCTCACCAAACCGATTATGTTCAGAGCTATTTAGCAATTCATCATGGAAAATAGCACAAGTGAACACCTTATAAATATTAGGTCGGAAAAAAGAAATCTATAGTTTTTACCTGAACTTGAAGATTCTATTTTTCATGTGTCGGATTCCCAATTTTGGTAAAATATGCATCGTTTTGTGCTATTTTGTTCGGCTAGGTTGACATTTTTGTCAATTTGTTATCACGAGCCTATTCGCACAATGAAG
The DNA here is from genome assembly GCA_001077435.1 of Glossina morsitans morsitans. NCBI lineage: Eukaryota > Metazoa > Arthropoda > Insecta > Diptera > Glossinidae > Glossina > Glossina morsitans. Next base: position 112,014 of record CCAG010017181.1, on the reverse strand, counting down.
TATTGAAAATTACCATATAACAAATTCAGTTTTCGTATAAGAACGGGCTTAAAAAGTGGTCCCAGCCGAACCAAATTTTTCATGCTAAGTGAGAATGATGAAGCACTATTACTCAGCGAGCTTTGATCGCTGAAATCGAATTCAAGTCCATGGCCCCTTGTAGAGTTTTTCTTGCATTAGCCGCGATGTTCTCACTCTTTCATACCATGCTTTACTTCACTTTACACATTTTTTTAATTTATCTTACAACAAAGGTGTTATTCAAGGGATATATTTTTTTAAGTGTTTTGTCAGTGTTAGCCCTCAACTACAGATTTCTTTCACCTACCATAGCTTATTAAATCTAAACTAGATCTTGGAACAAAAGCTGGATTTACTGGTTTTCGGACCGCGATAAGCATTTGACGACCTTTTCATCTCCATTGTGGCTTTACTATCACAACTTAGCATAAAAGACATTCAATAGCAACTGTTTAATTGGTGCCTGTGGTAGCTTCTTTCTCCCGATCAATATTGAAATGCATTCTTGTACCCATCATTTGCAAGGCCCAGAAGGAAGCATCAGAGACCCCACAAAGTATATATATTCTTGATCAGCATCAGATTCTCAATCGATATGAGCATGTCAGTTTGTCTGTTTGTGTAATGTCTGTTGTAAACATTCTCATGGGTGTCGATTTTAAGTTTGGCAGAAACATTGCAAGTCCTTGCACTCAAATTGGTATTGAACCATGGGTCAATTCGGAAGAAAGACACGGCCATAGCATGGCATGGGGAATGAAAAATTAGGGTTTTACTCATCACTCATGAAGTATATCAGATAAATATAAAAAAATTTTGAACCATGGATGATGTGTGTAGAGTTTGCGCACGAAAATAGAAAAAATTTGCCACGCCTACCCAATATTATAGTCTATCAAAAATTAATTATTTTTTCAATATCTTTATAACACGAGCTTCAAAATCCCATAAAGTATGCAAATTCTTGGCCAGTTACGACTCCTGCATGCACCTAAACACCGCCATGCACCGCCTGTTCGTCTGTCCATCTGTCGGTTTGCGCAACTTTGCAGCTTTTGCGATAAACATTTCCCTCGTTAGCGAAAATAACCCTATCGGGTACAAATTTGCAAAAGAATATGGAATTGACCTAAACTTTTCAAAAGACACGCCTACAAGACCCACATACGCCCACATACTTCTACGACAAAAATTTTTGTTGTGAAAATAGAAGAAATCAACTGTGCCCTTTCCACATTATAGAGAATAAGAATTTTGTTCTTTTACTTCTTTTGTCTTTCTTTAGGATAAACGGTGATGGGTATAAAAGATTCGATTCCGACCGAATTTAATTTTCTTACTTGTTTCTTTTTTTTTTTTATTGGTAATATAATGAGGAACTGGTATTAAACGGAATCTGTTTTGTTTTTATCGCTATTTGCTAGGAACTAGATCGCTTTTTATACCCTACACCACTTGTCGGAAAGAACATATTGAATTTGTGCGGCTGTTTGCAACACGCAGAAAGTATTAAGATACACCCTACTTTTATTATATCGATTAAATACAGCTTACGGACAGAAGTTAATGAGCTATTTTGATAAACATGGTACACTGAACTGTCTTGGCCCGTGAACGGACACTATTAAAATTGAATCGTTTTAACTTTTGCGCCACTCCTCGTACAACCCCTTAAAAGCCGTAGTATGAAAAAATTTGTAATTTTTAATATTTTTTGATGAAACTAGCTGAGTAATAATACTTCGACATTCTTCGACATTGGTATGAAAAATTCGGTTTGGGTGGGCCAATTTTTTGAACCCACTCTCAAACGTCCCTAAGAAAACGAAATCTTTAAATGGTAAAGGCCTGCAATTTTTAATACTTCAGGGTGAAACTTGGTTCATAACAGTAATTTGATATTGAAATACCGAATTTGAACAACGTAAGCCTATTTTTTGGCTATCACCCGATCTTAGGAAATGTAAACACCCGTATTACAATAAAGGGCTTATTGTTAATGTTTCTTGATGTTTGTTCATGATAGTAATTTGACGAACTCAAATGGACAAAATTTGAAACAACAGGGGTCTGTTCCTCGGACCACAGTCGTTATAAAATTTCTCAGGAATGGCTCAGACGCTTTTATGACGAAAACTGAAAAATAATGACAGTTTTAAAAAATGGAATTAAGTTTACTTTTGTGAACTTTTGGGTATCCTTAAATATCCGGACTTTTAGGAAATGTATTCCCTTGCATAATATGTAATTTTTGGCGTATTATCACTAAGATGAGTGGATAACTTTTCTAGGCGAAGTCGTGTCGGATTCTTATTGTTTTACAATCCGTTATATATGTGCAACTACAGGGTGGTGTACTTCCAAAAGCATTAAGTGTTTTTACTTGTTTTTCTTTCCTTATTCGACAAATATCTATAACATATACATACATACATACGGCATTATTTAAACGCACAGGCATAATCAAGTAGCTTTTTTCGATTTAAATCCTTTATGTTTATGATTGTGTTGGCATGGACCATTTTTCATTTTAAGTTTCTAAGTTATATTTATATAGCACTTAAATTTTAATTGCACCCTAAATTCCAGACATTTTTCTTGAAGTGGCAGAGAGATTTTTCGTAACTCTTATCATTTTTCTGCAAATTTCAAAGGTTTCTTCTTTAGAAGAAATAATCAAAAACATTATAGTTGGCCACGGCCCACCGTTAAATACCCTCCACTGTTTTACAGTTATTTGCTGGCTGTATAAAGGCATTTTAGAATAGAAGAAAGAAATAAGGGAACTGATCGAAAAAGCGGTGCGATCCGAAGTATTTTCAATAGTATTTGTCTCTGGGCTAAAACTTGTCGGTGTAAGAAATTTCAAAAAACAATCTCTAAAATTCAGGCCTTTAAGTTGAACACAAGAAAACAAGACGGACAAAGGGACATACGGACGAACGGTCAGATGGAAAGACAATCTCAAGTCACAAGTTCTTCTGGGTGTTACATACATCCCCACAAACGCAATGTACCGTTGCACTACAAATGGTATGCTGTATAAAAACTATTTACGTAAAACGACAGAAGTATGCAATTTTGAACTATGGAACCCAACTTATGCGATAATCTACAAAGCGATGCCAATTCGTTTGAAAGCACGTCTTCAAATATATGTGCGACATGGAATTTAGAATATATATATATATATGCGATCCATTGATTGGATCGTTATTGCATCTTGCAAACTAACATTGTAGACAAGTTCGTGCTGGATAGTTAAACATTAGGGGCAGGCTTTCCTTTAACTGAACCGTAGAATTTTTGAACAGGATGGTTTAGATGCTAAAAATGGATCGTATTAATTGAGTTGCCCAATATAAGGAAAGAAAACCGCTGTGAACAAATAATTTTGTCTTCAAATAACATATACATATGTATACCATATTTTCGGAAGCGAAGGCCTTAGCCTAAATTTTTCAGATTGATGCACAATTTACATAATTTAAAAATTCTTTATCCAAAAAAAAAAATTTTTTAGAGACGCCACCTTTTTATATTCTTTAATTAACCGTTAGGTGCTTTCTTTGGAGCATTACGAAGCTTCGTAAGCTTTAAGATTTTAAAATTTGGGAAACTTGAATAGAAAACTGACGCATTGAACGATAGGCTTTCCGTGCAAAGATGTTATAAAACTACTTTTATTTTCAGCAAAAGTTTTCAATTCTGCTGCCAATTATGGTATTTGTGTTACTTTGAAAATATACATCGACAAAAATCTTACCTTTCATTTCACATTCACATTATGTACTGTTTTGCCTTTTATAATATTTACGCCAGACACACTTAGACAAGTGTATGAACTTAGTTGTGCCTATCTATTCTTCTTTAATCATATTAGATTTTCAGTTTCTGCTTTAATCATGATAAATGAATCGTAAGCCACGTTTTCAACAGCTCAACGAATGCTTATTTGTGTAATAATAAGAAGAAGAGGCCACATATGTTGAATAGTTACTCATACTTATGTTGGTAGAAGTTAATGAAAAAAAAACTAATTCTGTAAAAAAAGCAATTAACTTTCTTTTTTTGAAAGGTTATAAACTTAATTAGGTTTTTTTTTTTTTTTTACTAAGAATTGTGTTTTTAGGAGCATGATTGTGGTTTAATTAAGGTACATAGTGTAGCCAAATGAAAAAAAAAATGCTAATGAGCTTAAGGCAGGTATGAGTCTCTTTCAAATCGTTAAATTATGTGACCTTTGAATAATTATTAAAATTTTTTTGTTTTTTCATAATTACTTTTTCAATTTATCCCTTCATTCAGTTACTTAAAAATTTAAACAACATATCTCCTGACAAGCAAATGATTTCAATATCGATAAGCGCCTTACACGTTTCAAATTGTAAAAGCAGCCCAAGGGTATTTTCGCACACACACCACATACTGTGCCGTCATATCATATTATCTAAGTATTTGTTATACACATTGTCAAACAATTTGACATCCGATTTATATTCAATTGAAAATGCTTTTGTTGCCGCTTCAACTGCTTCTGTTATTTCTGCTGCTCGCGACTTTGCTTTGGCTAGAGCTCACTAGTTGTATCTGTCATTGGGAGTCAAAAAAAAAAAAAAAAAAAATAAAATAAATGCTTACGCTGGCAACACAACGATAATCAGAAATAAATTAAATGCTTTTGAGAGCGTAAACACTTTGGCGTTTAACAACTGCACACTCATACATATATAGACGCGCGCTAAGTACTTAACAAATGAATGACTTATAAGCATTATTTATTTACAAACACGACTTTGTAGGCACATATCCACACACACACACACACACACTGAAGCAATAAGCTAAACATTTTGAAAGGCATATTAAGCACAATAAATACGTTAATGCAAACGAGGTTCAAGGTTACTCATACGTTATGAGAAACCTTCAGAATCAAAGAAAAATTAGAAAAGAATAAGAGGCAGGCAACCAAACAAACAGGCTTGTAAAGCTGCATTAAATATAAATAGGAAATTAACCTTTAAAATATGTGCATGTATGTATGTATGTATGTATGTATATATATCTGTCTCTTTGCGAGCGATTTTTTAATGTTATGGTTTTTGATTTTCTTGCTTTTGTTTTGTCGACACAAGCCCATGACCCCCATGTTTCAGCTTTTTTCCCCTTACTGCAACTTTAAAAGTAAAGCTAACTTGTCATAAAGTTACTCAATGTTGAAAATTTATGCAATTTTTTGAATGAGGCAAAGAGAAAATGTTTGCATATTTATGTTAAGTTTTGACTAAAATTTAATGAATTTTTTCCTATATGCCGCAAAGGAATGGAAATTATGTTACATATACTAATAAAAAAACGTCAAAAAGAAGCAAAAAAAGGCTTTATTCATTTTAAGGTTACATTTTCATACCCTACACGTTAAGCTTGTTTTTAAAAAATTAGGTGCCTGCAAGCTGACCTATTTAATTAACTTTATACAGTTATTACGATTCGTATCAATACATTATAGATTAGATTAAGAAATGATAGCGGCCCGTTTCACAAACGTACCTTATGTTAATTTTGAGAATATTTACTAAAACTGTTCATGTTTTTTATATAAAACTAGGAGATATTTTTTTAATCATCAAAGTAATGATCGGTCTAAAGGACGTCTTGTGGCGAAGACAAGTGAGAAACCCAAACATCTAATCATTCCACTTCTTCGGTCTTTAGAGAACTACATTTTTTTGTCTTTAAACAAATTTCGGTTTCGCAGCTTGACTATCATGCCTTCCACAACCGAGGCACGGACGGACGGGCAGACGGACAAACAAATGTAAATATTTAAACTGACAGATAAGTTCTTTATAATCAAGAATATATACATATATTTATGTGATCTCTTTTTGAAATGAAGCGACAGTCGTTGTATATACTGTAGTGAATTGAGGGATGTAAAGAAAGTAGGAAAAACCGGCGAATAAGCAAAAAGAAAAAATTTAGTCATATATAAACAAAGCAAGCAAAAAAGTGTAACAAAAGGCATAAACATAAATGAAGAAAGTAAAAAAAATTTCTAAAATAAGTTTGCAGAACTTTTAGCGCTGTGGGTGCATGATGGTATGTGAGTGCCAATGTTGGAGTAACAATTAAAATAACAGTTTTTTTTTTTAGCAAAATATTTATATAAATAGAAATAACACCTCGTTGGAGGGAATTTATGGAAAGTAAGAAGAAATATATGCAAATACTTCAAACTGCGGCGAGTTTATCAAACAAGGAGTTCTACGCTTCCAGTTAAAGGAGTTTGACAATTTCAATACAGCTCTTATGGTGGGTATGAAAGAATATGTCAGAATGAAATGGTCGCCTGACAATTTTTAGTTAAAGATGTGATCATAAAAATATTTTAAAAATTTTGGTCGAGAGGCGCTTTTTGTTTGTTCTGTGAAAACCTGGTCTGTGAAGCTCCACCTAAAATGTATTAAAGAGGTCGTAGCAAACGGGAGGCGAACTATATATGTGTAAAGAGATTGGGTTAAGGTTTGTTATCATTTTCCAAATTTTTTTTATTCATAATATTAATCTTAAAGATGGCAGAGGCAATCTTCCTTCAAATGCAAATGAGTGCATCAAACATTAAGTCACCTCCTCAGAAAGAAGAGTTTGGGATTGGATTCAGTAAGCCATATAAAATGTTAAATGGATAATTATGATTGTCTCATATTATGACTAAGTTGGCTTATAATTTCCTGCATATAGAATTCGCGATTTCGGTCCGCTTGTAGGACATGACGATATGTTATTTAATGAAGCAAATCAGCCAAAGTAATGGCAATCGGATAACTTTCACTTTTTAGCATCAAGAGATAAAATATGAAATCAATAAAGCGATAGCTTTTACGAGATAAAGCCGTTTTGATGCTTTTGGTAATTTTTCCCGTCTTTTGCAAAAAAAAATTGTTTCCAATTCGCACCAAAATGATTACTTTTTCTCCAATGTGTGCCGAAGTAATAAATGAAAAAAAAAACACGGTTGTAAGCAACATGGATTTTGAAACAAATTCAACTTATTTCTCTTTAGCGAGTTTCCCGGTATTTTCTGCATAAGTACATAAAATCAATTTAACTCACGAATTTCTGCAATCGCGTACAGTTTAAACCAAATTTATCGGTGACTTAATAGAGACATTAATATGGAATATAATATCGACATAATATTAGGTGTGCTAATAAATTCTGTGCATCCAAATTGATTTAAATTTGTTCCATAAAATACCCATAACCCGCGTAAAATATACATATTCACGAAGTTTCAGATGAAGAGAACTTAAATGCTGGTGTTTGCACGGTACTAATCTCAGTTGTTCACAGTTGTCATGTTCGTTCAGTGTATATCAAAATGTAAAGAGATGATGTATGTTTTCAGTTTTTAACTGAATTAAAGTGGAAAAATCGCAATTGAAGCCACGGCTTGCAGTAAAAATACTGTGAAACGTAAGTTGCGATGCAGTTAAAAAGTGGTTTGCGGACAAATTTTCACCCAGAGAAGAATGCAATTCTCTTACGTCTGCCCGTTTAAAAACCTGGCCCATATGACTTTTTCAGTTCGATGTGGTCATATTTGGCAGATCAGCAGAAAAGTGGTGCGATGACTATTTGGAAAGCACCATGATGAAGGTTAAAAGACCGCAGGTGATGATTGTGAATGTTTCGAGTAAAAAGCTATGCAACCGGTATATTTCAAATAACTTTAAATTTTACTAAAAAATGGATAGAATTTATTAACACACCTATTAGAGTTACATTTACCAACATTGATATGCAGCAATGTGATTAAATCTTGGGATCAAATGGTAATTTCCATGCAGACGGCGCATTGTCCGATATTGCAGCCGATATTTTTGACTAGGAAATGTAATACTGTCTACAAAAGAATAAAGTGGTTGGACGCCTCTTTTTCTGCCCTAACTTATTTTCTTTCGAAAACTTGCGGAACAACATCAGTTTCAGTTATTCAATTTTTTTCCTTTTTTTTTTAATATGACCAATCACTCAGTGGACGTTTCCCACTCGTCCAACCTGTTGATGACCAGAAAGAAGTGGGAGAAGAGATAGGAAGACGGTGGCCCCAGCCTAATGAATGCGCGACCAATCGGCAAGTGTTATGGCCTTACCCACTGACTTCTCATTATATCTGCAACCAAAGTAAACTTTGTTGCGCTTGAGATTTAAACCCGCGAACACTGACTTGCTTGTCGCAATTCCTATTTACTCTACCACTCATGCGGATGATCTCGTAAATGCATGTGGCGTTATTCGGTATGAGAACAGCACACCTCTTTGCCGAGGAGTTGAAGTAAGCGTTTCTAAGCATTACTCTAACGCAAATACCTGAACATTTGTTAGATACGTTATGAGATTGTTTGTTGTTTTATTTTGCATATATATATATATATATATATATTTTGCATATATATACAAGCGTGTACTTAATGTTTATTGTACTTTAAACAAGTTGTCGTCGTCGGTGTGTTGTTGTTGTTGTTGTTGTTGTTGTTGTTTTACTTCGTAATATCGAAGTTACGGAGGTAACAATAAAAAAAAGCAAAATTGTTTTCTATACTGAATTAACAAAATTCAGTTGTTTGTTTATTTGTTTACAACATTTATGCTATAGTGCACGCACACATATTTGTATGCAGGTTTGTGTGCTTGCGTTTATTTATTTAGTTACACAATGCAAATAAATGTCTACAGAAAAACGCATGCACCAACGACCAGGAAAAACAAAATAAATATTTAAATTATTTCTTGTCGTTTTTTTCTTTGTTTTTTTTTTAGTTTTAAAGAGTTTCACACAGTTAACTAACACAACATAACAATAACAACACTATAAAACACCTTCAACTCAATCAACATTTTTCTAAACTCTATATTGTACGTGTATGCATGTAGGAAAGACCCAACGACACGTATAATTCCCTAAAGTTAACGTCACAAACACAACTAACGTTTAGTTAAAGTTTCAAGTTGAGAGCAAAACAAACTCGTTACTCGTTGTTTTTCTTTTTCTCTTTCTTTTGGTTTACTTTCTTTCACTTCTTCTCTGTATGATAAAAATGATGATCATAGAGTGATGACAATGACGATGATGAACGCATATACTATACTATGTTGGGTCAAAGTATACGTTAAGTAAAAAAATAGTTTTGTTTAGTTGCTTAGAAAATCATCCCTTACTGCTGAATTAAGAAAAGTTAAAGGCGCTAAAGGAAATTGCACACGCACACGCACACGAACCTCCCATCCTACCACTATTACTACATTCGTGCTCGTAGTAAACTTTGTTTTCGAAAGTTTGCCTTTTACTTTCACGCTTAGACTTTCGTCGCTCTGTCTATAGGTTATACCAAATTTTTGTTTAAGCTGAATGACAGTTTTGTGGTATGGTGTTGCATACTTATAGGTGTGATAGTTTAGTGGTATGTTGTTGTATGCTTTCAGATGTGTATGCCGTCGTACTTGACGAATTGCAATTCATATACGCGGCATGTACTACCATGGAAAAGTTACAGGAAATGAGTTTAATATTTAAGCAGCAGCAGTAGCAATTCGTAAGGCGGACGCCACTCGCCACTTGGAAGAAAATGGAACGTAAAAGTTTTCTTAGGAGTGTTAACTGCAATCTACGCCACAAGAAAATGTATGGAACTTTTTCCTCTTTTCTAAACAACAATTCGAAATGTTTGAACTGCATGCTTAGATGCTTTGATATGTGCATATATTTTTGGAATATTTTCAGATTCCTCACTTGTTTTGACTGCGTATATTACAAAACTTTTAACTCCTTAAAATAAAATTTTCATTTTCACCCCATCGAAAGTCCTCACAATTTCTGATAAGTTTTGTTATTGACCACCTTTCTCTCTTCATAAATATCTCAGAATTTTTTAATTAATGTACGTATTAGATAAACTTAATGCATTCATGTCATCTTATGTTGAACAGATGACGTACTTAGGAGAAGATCGATCTCTTCAAGAAATTTTCATATATTCGCTCTCTCTGACTTCAACAGTAAACATTTTCTTCTTTCTGTTTCAATTATTCATTTGAATTGTAAAGCTCGCATAATTATCTAAAGAGCAAGAAGAAAATCGAGGATATGCTCTTTCATCTAAAATTGTACATTCAGGACACTTTATGGGCCATATTATTGAGAAAGGCTTTAATGCTTAAACCACATTCCAAAAATGCTGCAAAAATGTTAATACTATTAAAATATTAAAAATTCAAAAAGCTAGAGCAGACATTTTTATACCCTTCACCGCAGGGTGAGGGGCATTTTCATTTTGTCAACACGTTTGCAGCGCCCAGAAGACCCCATAAAGAATGTACATTCTTGATCGGCATCAAATCCTAAATCAATTTGAGCATGTCCGTCTGTCCATCTGTGTAACGTTTGTTGTAAACATTCTCATGGGCGTAAAAATGATTCTATTGACTTCAAATATGGCAGAAACATTGCAAGTTCTTGCACTCAAATTGGTATTGTAAATGAGCCAATTCGGACGACGGACTCGCCCATAGCACCATCTAAACTGAGAACACCTCTGTTTTTCAGAGGGAATGAAAAATTGGTTTTTTAAGCATTACTCATAAACTACATTAAAATAAATGTACAAAAATTTGAAACCATATTCTATGGGCGTCCATAGAAATGGAAAAAAATTGAGCAGGCCTTCCCAATATTATAGTGCATCAAAATTTAATTGTTTTTTACTACCTTTATAGCGAGCGGAAACAAATTTCAAAAAGCGCAGAAAATGTACAAATTCTTGGGCAGTTACAGCTCTTGAATCACCTAAACATGTCCACCTGTTTGTCTGTCCATCTGTCTGTTTGCGCAACTTTATTGTATTTGCGGTACACATTCTCCCGTCAGCGAAAATGAAGATATCGCCTACAAATATGTAAAAGAAGTTGGAATTGACCTTTTATTGTGAAAATAGAAGAAATCAACTGCGCCCGCTCCATGTTATAGAGCATGAGAATTTTCTTTTCTTTTACTTCTGTTGTCTTTTTTTGGGGTAAACGCTGATGTGCACAATAGATTCGGTCCCGACCGAATTTAATTTTCTTACTTGTAAATTTGAAAATTTATTCCCTGATAGCCCATTTGCTTTAGACGTAATAATTCGAATCTCTATACCTCTGCCATCGCGAATTTTTGGAAACAGTGATGTGAAGAGTTGCGGGTTGTATAATGACTAATGAATCCTATCGATAAATGAGGTTCACTACATTTGCACATCAAGAAACGCTCATGGACGGCGATTTACCCATATCTGTCCGTCTGCAAATGTCCGCAACAGGCAAAATCCTACCTTTTACAACCATTTATCCGAAATATTTACCTGAGCCATTGGTGTCTTAGCAAGCGATCAAAATATGGTTTCAATTGGTCCAAGTGAAATTACCACAAATTTGGTCTCTTTTAATGTGTATTTACCGAACTCTCTTCCCTTCCTCCTGGTCTGTTTATATCTAACTAATAGCTTTTATAGCGGCCTATTATTAAAATATGAATATATTTCTATTTGCCATCAGTTTTTAAAGAATTGGAAAAATTAAATTTTTTCTCCTCCCAGCAAAACATGAATGAACACATGATTTATATACTGAGATCTCCATTTTCTTGGGAAGATTTTGAACGCTTTTTCTGATGATTAGTTTCATACATCACCACACGTAATAGTTGCGCGTAGTTATTGTCTTCGTTGTGTTGTCATAAAATCTTGTCACTTACTTGCCATGTAAAAAGATAGAATTACTCTTTGCTTGTGTGTGGACTTGAGTTTAGCTGATGTTTTTCCTGGGAGTTATGCAAGCACTTATGTATTGTTGCTATAATCATAGTAGGACTGGTGCTCGTGCTCGTGCTTAACACACATTTTCCATATATCTGCTTTCCCTTTCTCTTTTTTCGCCCCTTTAGCTTTTGCTTCTTACACATCCTATGACATATATAATGTTTATACAAAATGGATGATGTTTTGAGTTGATGGCACCACGTAAATGCTGCATTTACTCCTAATGGTTATTACAACGTTAAGCTCTAACATTAAAGTTGTTCAGTGGGTGTGTAGATATGTACACATCGATATGTACACGCGTAAATATATCTTGTCAGTGGTATACGATATATATTAAATTATTCATAGATATCGTGCTGTGATCAAAAAATTAGGTGAATTTTTTTATAAAATCATAAATCTTCATGCATTCATTCCTATCTGATAATAACTCTGAAACAATATGCTTCATTAAACGTTTGGGACGGCAGAAGAAATTCACAACAAGTCCAACACCCCGACAGTCGTAGAAAACTGTAAATATGACCTTGATTTTTGAGCGACTTTGGTGGTGGTTTTGGTGCTGGTTAACCTTTTGCACGATATTCGGGCAATTGGTCGGATATTTTCGAGCCGTATGGATAGATATGAATTTCGTCTTCTGTAATGATGTCTTGCATAAGAAACACTTGCTTCATAGACATAGTGAAAAGCGACAACAAACATTTCTATGTTCACAAAACAAATGCAACTGTACAGCAATTACATACATTGACGTGAAACATGAAAGAAACTTCATAATCGGGCAACACGCGCTAAGATATTCACCTTAGTTTTTCGTCGTGGTATTGTAACCAAATATTTAATATTTGGAAGCGGCAATTTTCTTCATTGAAGGGAATAGAAAAAACACTAACGTTCTTCATTTTATCCCAGACTACAGACATCTCTTCTGGCCTTTATGTTGCAATTCAAAAGAGGCAAACAACGTTTACCATGTTACCATACTTTAGACTAAAATACTTACAGACATTTTTATGTACCCGCTTAGAAGGTATCATTCCTGTACACATACTTAGTCTTGAATTGTTGTTATTGCTATCGCTGTTGTTGTAGCTCCGTTGAGTAAGCTTCTACAATATATTGACCACAAGCACGTTAATGTGCGTTTTGTAGCGTAAAGAAAATGCAACTAAATTAAAGTGCGGTTGCATAGTGTGGATTAGTTGATGGGGATTATGGTCGTGCCACACATAAAATGTTGCTACTTTGTATGTGCAAATGTACTATTAGAACATAAGAGCACAAGTACATTCACGTATTTAACCATTTAACAAAATTTTGTCACCGCAATTGCTGTAGTTTTCATCTTTTACAACTTCACCCTCCCTCTCGCACAATCACTTTTTCTTGTTATCTCTCGCCCTCTTCGCCCTTTCTCTCTCTCTCTCTCTCCTCGTTTAATAAGTTGCAAGTTATTTTAATTTTTAAATAAGTATTTTATGAATGAAGTTTGTTGAAGATATTGTCTCTATAAACATCGACTACCTACCTGACTGCGGCCATAAATGTATTTTATGTAAGAATTTTATTGGACGCACACAAAGCTTTGGCGCATCAGTAACTATGTAAACGATTTGCTTTTTAAAAATGTTTTATTATCATATTTTTACCGATAGTAAAAATTTTTTGATGTATAACATATGTGTACATATTTCCGTGACATTGAACCAGGCACACGCACGCACGCTTAATGCTCTTGCATTGATCAAAATTTATTAAAAATTCCTTAGGTTGGGTATGTAACCAAAAGTAATATTTTAACATGCTCGCGATAACCATATAAGGAAGTGAAATAGTTAGATATAAAAACAAAAGCGTAGGAAACGACAGGTAAAGACAAATAAAACTATGTAGAATAGAACGAACAAGCAAAAGTAGAGAGGAAACGAAAATAGTATTAGAACTACTTCGATTTCGACGGAGGCGGCGGCAGAAAAAGGCACAGAAATTGAAATAGAAACAGATACAGAAGAAATGAAGAAGAAGGAAGAACAGAAACGGACTTAGAGAAAAAAAAGTGACAAAAGTAGAAGTAAAAGTAGAAGTACAGATGTGTCTGTATGTTTTACGTCTGCACCTGACATGAGTCTTAATCAGACGGGTTGCCTACAACCATCGGCAATCGAGGTAAGTTGATTGACGACCCTTCAGGGAGAAAGACAATCCCCACTGAAGGGGGCTTTTCTACCCTGAAGTACCGCAATAGAAGATGGGTGTGGGCCAAATTCTCGCTTAGTGGTCTACGTCGAGGCCTATCTAAGCACCTCTTCAAAAGCTCCCCGCGAGACTTTGCCACCACGAATACTCCCCGAACGGCCGTACCCAGCAGTCAGGCAAGAAGGCATTCTCCGGCATTCCGATGGGTTGTGTGCATCTTCCTGCCAGAGCAATCCTACTTTGGGCAACCTGACCCCCGTGGACACCCTTTAATTTCTTGGCTTATCGTTCAAACCAGAACTAACACCAAGCTATACAGCTTTGGGTGATCTCATACTGTACGCTTTTCGCTCTTGCCTTTGGACTCTCCACACGCCCCGGACGGCCAAGCCTGACTATCCTTCCTCAAGGAAAATAATGCTTCCAAGGTTGTCGTCGCACAGCACACACACCTAGCTGTGCCCCAGCCCACTTGATACCGCTGGCCATCATTAGATGACCTCCACCAAGAGAACCTAATAGGGAAAGAAATGCTTACTTTTTATTAAAAAAGAAAGCCCCTTCCGACTAGACCCCTTCCGCTTTCCAACGAGAAAAACTTATTGCTAGGTTATAGATAGAAGTCTTAAACCTTTCTTTGCCATTGACTGTGCAACTCTTAAAACCAAAGGAAACTAAAGAGCCATAATGCAGCAGAAAATGTTTATAGGGAGCACCACGAAGAGGTGAAGGTTTCGGCACATCTATGGGTGAACCAATGATCCCATAGTTTCGCTCCCCAAGTAGAAGTACAAGTAAAAGTAGAGCTAGATGGAGAAAAAGACTAGAAGCGGAAGTACAAATAAAAGTAATAAAAGTACAACCAGAAGTCGAGCGAGGCCGACCACTAAATACCCCACACCACATAAACGTTTGAGCGATAAAATATGAAAAATTTATACCGTATTTCCTAGTAAACGCATATTTTCGATGCGTGGCTGTACACAGCGTCACCTGGTCATAATATCCTAAGTTTCAGCTAAACGAGATTTTCCCCACTTTTATTAACGTTCTTCTCTTTATTGAAACGATCACTTTATAGCGCAGTAGTACTTTTAATTTACTAAATGCTTTTATAAAAAAAGTTTTCATTAAATATAATAAGTAAAACTATAAATACATTTTTTTTTCAACTATTAGTTATTAAGTGCAATAGAAAAGTTTATTTGAAAGCATGGATGATAAAAACCGTGTGCACGGAAACTTTGGATATTTTGATAAAGAGTTTTCGCCATTTTTTACCAGAGTTTACCATTACTGTCTAAAAAATAAATATGTTTTTAAAATAATTTTTTATACTTTTGTAAATTTGAAATTTCTATTTGGGCGACAGCATTTCCCAAAGCCGACGTAGGACGAATAAGATTCCCTGCCATATATAATCTGGATGGTCTACAAAAAGACCAACTAAAAATCATACGTCCCTTTAGATGTACTGCTAGCGAAGGTTACACAGCGCTTTGATTTTTATTTATCGTTATAGCTTTCTCGGCTATGACCAGAAATTGTCTTCTGGCATTTCTTCAAAGAAATCCTTGAGACGATTTGAAATTTCTTGCTATTTTTAAAATTCGCAGATTATTTTTACTATTTGCACCTAGAGCTTTGGTGGAGTCTTCCCCGTTTGAAATAAATTGCTCCGTGTGGGTTTCATATAAACTTTTTCTATTATACTCATGTATACCTTCGTTTGCCAAAAATAAGTGAATGAGGCTTCTGAGTAAGTGGCCTCGCATGACTTTAAAATTGCTACCTTTCCCGACCCATTTGTGCATAAGCCACATTGTTGAAGGCTCTAGCAGAAGATGCAATTCTCTTTTGGCACGTTGTCTCCTTTACGTCAAATTTCTTTTAATGTTTTCCGTAGAAAACTTACGTGGATTGCCTTATATGGATCGCTTGCTGGAGAAGAAAATATCGTCCCATCATACCCATCCTAAGAAAACTGTCTTAAATGTTCAAATTGATATCCTTCCAAATGGCTCTACGCTTTGAAAGATCCGTGGTGCAAAAAATGGACATACGAAGTCCTAAATTGAAACAGTTAAACAGTTTTATCTCTTACAGATTCATTCTGACTATGAAATATTAAAAATTATGGATGTTTGTGTCATACGAAGATTCAGTTTTCGTAGGAACCGTTCGATAGACGGGAGACGAAACAGGAAAAAATAGCAAAAGAAATACAAACAGAAAGAGAAATTGAAAGAGCAGAAAACCTATCAATTAAAGTAGTACTAGAAGTAAATGTAGAAGTCGAAGTAAAAGAAGCAGTAATAAAAATAGAAGTAAAAGCAGAAGTAAAAAGAAAAATGCAATACAAATATAGGTAAATAGGTCATTATGGCAATAGCAATTATTGTTGAGTGCTTAACGAACCCAACGAATGCGTGAAATATAACAGACCAGATACAGATATCTGCTATATAATTTTACTCTCATTCACAGGAAACTAGAATCACGAAACTCCTTCTTCACCGGGCAATTTCAGTAGAGTTCTTACTTTAGTCACCGTGGCCATCCGTTCAAGAACATCTGACGACTACGGGTTAATTTTGCTGAAGTTCGGTTAGTGATTTTGCTCCAAATGCTTCTTCTCAAAAAGTTTGCAAACATTTCTAGATTTTCAAAATCAGGCAATAAAGAAATTAACTCTTATTCATTCTTTAACTTAAAGCTGAATCCTTCTAATCAAGTTTAGTGCTGGGTCCTGCTGCCTTTCTATTGAATCTGCATGAGTGTATGTAAAGTAGAGAACTCGTAGCCATTTAAGTATGAAAGCCGTAGTGTTTAGTATTATATTTGCACAAAGCTTATCTTCTTTTTTTTGCTCTTAGTGAGCGTTTGTGTGTGCTTTTGTTTTTATCTCCATATAGATTTAGGTAACTAAATATGTACGCTTATACGTTTGTACTTGTACATCTGCTCATATGCATGAACACTTTGCTATTTGTTCGTAGAGAACTTTAAAAACACACAAAAATAAGATATAGAGAGTAAGAGAGGGTTTCAGTAATAATACACACACACATACACACAACAGATATAAAGCTGTGATTGTGTTCTATGCATTGTACACAATTTATATGGGAAATTGTTTTTGAAATTGAAAAATTGCTCCAACACCAAAACACCAAATAGGGGTCAGTTTATACAGCTACAGTAACAGCAGTAGTACTTGTTTTCTATCTCGCTGGAAAAAAAAAATGTTGTTGTTTTCAAAGCTTGAGAAAAGACCTTTGCAGTCTTTTTTTTTTTTTTGCACAAGATAGGACAGGATAAGACGATGGTGCTTTGGGTGAAGCGTGTATGCACTTTTTTCCTGCACATATATGCACTTACTACATGTGTATAAACATAAATAACGTTACGAAATTGAATTAATTTCCATCATTGTTTAAGAGATTGTTAATTGTTCGCCTGTTTCATTTTTCAAACAACAAATGTCCGTCAGGGCGAAATCTTTTCCCAAGGCAAAGCAGAGTTACAACCATTTTTTGAGTTTTCAAAGAAGTGAAGTGCTGAATAACAACTCTGTACCGAGCCTATCGTGGTAAATAGTGACAACAAAGATAAATATTCTAATAAATGTTATGTTGGAAAAATATTTTAGCCTTTATTCGTACATATTATGGAGGTTTTTGCTCAAGCTTTGGTGCAATTGCTGTTTACAGTTCGCCAGCAATTTTCTTAAGAAAGTTCCTGATACTAAACTTGTCAGAACTCTATTACACCGCTGCCTAGATGAGACGCAATCAATATAATAGTATGAAATTTTCTTTCTTGTACAACAAAGACGCGCTGCTTCGCATTAAGGCACGCAACAAAGACCAACTGGTGAATTAAAGCCCAATACATGTGCGCAACGTCGGTTAAAACTATCTGAAAACACCATCTGGATGCAGTCAGTCTTGTTGGGCTTTCAGAATGCCTTCGCATGAGAATAATATCCAAGAGCTTAAGAGTAAGCTTATTTGCCGCAATATGAAAATTAACTCAATAACCTAAAATTTAATTTAAATAACCCTTTATTAAATCTCTTACACTAACATAAGTATTTTGTGGTCTAAGCTAAAAGACGCGGCATGGTGATAAAAAAAAGAAACGGTGAAATATTGTTTTTGGGTAAAGAACGACTAATACAGATCTGCATTTGTATAGGAGATAAAACACCATAACGTGCACCTTGTTTTCGTGGGGCCCTTATATGGGAATCATCGCAAAACGTGAACTGATTTGGTTTAAATTTATGAAATTTAATTTTCTTACGAAAGATCTGACTTTAAAAACTTACCTCTATATGAATAAACGTTAAATAATTTATCCATCCGGTCGAAATTTCCTATTCAACCATTTTTCCCGCAAAATTTTCAAAATTGCAGTCTTTTTTCTTATAATGAGGTGTTCAAAATAACGCATTTCATACGGTGGGGCCATAAAAATCGTGCCATCTAAAAATACAACCCGTATATTGAAAGCAACAATACATAGAAAAATGTCAGTCAAAGAAGTTTATATTAATTTAGAAAATGATTCTGAATCGATCGGTATAATAAAAAGTGAATCTATCATATGTCTTTCCGCGTGTCACATACATCCGCCTGAATTTAGTATAACCTGTAATACAAGCAATATAGGCTATAAAAAGGCAAAGGACAAAAATTCGTACCCACCTACTGAAATTTGAATACGTACATATATTAAGAGTATAACAGCTTCAAAAATTCAAGTTATACATTTTACGCATACACAGTTCACGCATAAGCAGGAGAACGTACGCGTTTAGTGAATAAATGTTGATAACATTTATCTTTTTTGTTTCCATTTTTTATTCCTTTCTCGTTCAGAGCAAATAAACAAAAACAAACAAACTTTGAAAATATGTACACAACCTGACATATTTCATTGCTTTAATCGGTATCACTTTAAAATTAAAGGCACATTTTTATTCCAACAAAAATCGGTACAACTCTTATTATGTTTCAACAATTCGATGTTATGCCCGCTGTAGGGCATACTTTCTCACATTCATTCTTTTGTCACGTACACCCATCTAAGCCAAAGTTATTTTTGCAGGTCGAACCCGCTTTGGATCCATCTTGTGTGTTCGCTGTAATATAGAGTGCAATTTTCTAGCAGACTCGGAACGTTGTTATCGAAATTGCTCTTTCCAAGCTGATTTAGGAGGTTTTTCAAGTATTTACGTGCGTCGGTTCATTTTCTTTTTTTACCTTGTTCTTTAAATTCTCATTACATTGGTTGAATAGGTCGCGATCAATAAGTACCACCCTTTTTACATTTTAAAAACGTCTCATACAGTGTTTTCATCTGCGGCCGCTGTCGAATACAAATTTCCATGCAGTACATTTTATATGCATCTCATGCAAAAAGCAAAAAAGTGCCACAAACTCTTAAAAAAACTTACCCTTTGAAAGGAAATTAGAGGAAGATATGGTAGCTTAACAAAATTTTCGGAAGTGGTTATGTTTTTCGCTCTGGTTGTACAATCGGTGCTGAGTTCACGAGCGCGAAATTCAAACGCCTCGAATGTAACCTCTAAGTTGACAAATTGACAGTTTCACCAGTCGTAGCAAGACACCATTTTGCCTTCCGTAAGCAAAACAGATTTATAGAACAGAATCGAAAGCTCTTTAAAACTCGTGTCCACGTTTTTGAAGGCAAAGCTTATTCTCCTATCCAAGTAGAGAAACGTTTTTAAAATATTCCTGGTACTTTTTCAAAACGGCATATGCCGCAGCGGTTGTAAAGAAAACAGGCTAAAAACAGAACAATTTTAATTTTCAACTTTAATGTCATTGCGGCTAAATGATGATAATTCGCTAAAATTAGATGATTGTGCGTAATTTGATATTTTGCATGTTTTGGTAATGCTTTAGACAATTGTCCTTCGCCGAAGGTATATGTAGCTGGCATGACCAGTTGCTACACGTTTAGACGAAAAGCCCAGTAACAATAACGAAAATGCAATGAAATCATATACGAGCACGGTTAGTGGCTTACAGGCATAAAAATAGCAAACAACCAACTCATGACTAACTGACGGCATCGACTGACCTCATACAATATACATAAATACCAATGTTTTGCTTTTCTATGCAAAGGTGAGTGAGTGAAATTGTATTTGCTATGTACGCGTATGAAGCAAAAAGCAAAGGAATACGAAAAAAAAGAACATACTAGAAAAACAATGCCTGTACTAACCAAGATGGATGCTTATTTTCTGGGTAAAGGCAACATAGCACAACAACAGCTACACTAATAACGGCTTGAGCAATTTCAGCTGCTTTCAAAACTACAAACAACAAATTTTCGCTAACTGCTCACAAACTCTATACCTGAATATTCTCAGCTTAAATAAAAAAAAAGAGAAAAAAGTAAACCAGACAACTGATATTGTTGGCAGCATGCTTTTAGGCGTACATTCAGAGCAAAAGGTATCACAACACATAAGTACGGCAGTGACGCCTATGACCACCAATTAACGCATGTTGCCTGTAAAACGATAATGTGTTGCCCCCTGCCACTTATTTTTGCACACACACACACACACACACACACACAGAGAGATGAACACGCAGAACTCATATAGGTGCCATGCACAGCCGAATGGTATCAAGTTTTAAATTTCATTAAATTTGCGAAAATTTATGGGTTTTTTCTTACCTTTCGCTTACCTACCACCGCACACAAGACAAACGAACTCGTCCCGCAAACTGCCTCACTATCAATATTAAATAGTTAATAAAAACTTAAATATTTGGTGAGAATGATTTAAAATGAATCGCTTTTTATCAATTTTATTGTTATTAATTGTAATAACTTTTGTACGCATGTGCTTGCATTTGTTGGTTATTCATACGCGCGCACGGAAAATTATTGTAGACAACAAATAAGCAGTGCAGGACTAACATGAGTGCGCGTACGTACATCCACCCGCAGAATGTAGCCAATCAAAGTAAAAATTTACATTTGACTTTCATGCTCACTTCTGATACATTTGCTTACTCTATACCATACCATGTCTGTCAACTGTTTTTCTTTTCGCGCCCTCGCTCTCTTTCTCTTGCTTAAACGTGAACGTAGAACATGTAGTAAATCAATTATGTCCACTGTTATTATTGAAAATATTCATTATTATTGTTTTTACTGTAAAATTTTTTGTAGTTTGTTCAAATATGTGTACTATACACGCGTACATATATGTATTTTTTTAATGTGTTTGCAAACATATATTCCTCTTAGTCTTGCTATATATACGTAAGGATTTAATAGCTTTTTAAATGAAATTCATTCCATTAATTAACACCCGCTTATCCACCAGCCACCAATGTACCAGAAAGGGAACTATAACTAACTGCGTATACGCGTTCGTACGCGGACATGGGCATTTAATAACGAAATATTTAAAAGGATTATGGATTTGTTATAAAAAGAATTTCTTTAAATCGGTTAAGCAGCTTTTATAAAAATATGATTATTTGTTTGCTTTTTTCGTAAACACACAACAAAACAATTATACGAAACTTATCTGTTTTATTGCACGTCTTCGATTACTTCCATTACCCAGAAGAATAGAGTCTTCAGAGACTCCCTACAAGGCATATATGCTTGTTCGGCATCAAAAGCTGAATCGATTTAAGAATGTCCGCCCCTGCGTTGCCTTTTCTAGGATAAATGTGGTGGTAAAAGATTCGATAAGAGCCGAAAACAAATTTGGTTTTTATTTTTAATTATTGGTCGCACGGTCAGATGGAATGACAAAACCTTTCGCGTTTTCTCCTCAAAAGCTTCAGTTCCCAGCTCGAGTCATCTGCTCACTTACCGGCGTTGACTAATTGCGCGATGACGGATGCTTTTTTTCTTGAGTTTTGCAGTAATCTCTGCAATGCTGGTGTTAGGCTTATCCACAAACTACTTAGAGAGCCAAGATGGATAATGCAATTCGCACCACGTAAGAAGCACTGAAGGCACCATATAAATCAAACTGACATGAGGAACATATCTTACATACTTAAATTCGTGATTCAAAATTCCACGGACCGATGATTTGCCGCTTCCTTTTATTTTTCAATGTTTCTTTATCGTCTATGGGCACCACCACATTTGCGTTTGAAAATATGTCTATAAGTACATACATATGCATTTAATATGTGTTCAGATGAATTTGGTTTTATAAGTGACGTTCAAATACACTCGTATATACTCGTATATTAATTTGCATAAAAATACTTACTTACACGTATGCGGTTTAATTTTTATGTGGATAAATGGTATGTGTACTCAAAGGCTATCTCTCCACCACTGCTACTACATGCATATATAACCCGTCACAACCATCTTCCTAACAATTAGTATACGGATAATTGCTACGATTTTTTTTTCTTTCTTTTTGGTTATTCTTTATTGGGCATTTCTTTTATTATTGTTGGTTTTAATGACACATTGAACAGTGTTTTCTTTTATTATGAATCAATGAATGGGTGTTGATTTTTTTCACATTTGTTTTCCTCTCGCTATTTTCTTTTCTCTCTTGCAATGGTATCTGCTTGCGATGTATACCGTCTAGCGTATATAAAAGGAATACATTTGTATAACCCACACAGCAAGCAAGCAATATATTAATTTCAGCATTTTGTTCGCAAGTTGGAGAAGAATAAAAAGTGCTTTAAACTGCATTTAAGGTAAACAAAGAAAAAGAAAGGACTAAACTTTAGCACAAACTCGATCTGTAAAGCTTACGATTCGAGTTGGGGTTCAAAAAATGTCTGCAAAATGTTTGGAATAGCTAAACCCATTACTGCCATATTGTAGTGTGGCGTTTATCTTAAATAAAAGGTATCCAAAATTCTAATTAATCCGGACACCTACTTTTTAGTTGTGTTCGCCTTTATTTCCTATTTCCATAGTATATTTAAGAATTTCTGAGCTTCATTAATATTCAACAGCTTTTTCATTTCAGGAGCATTTTTTCATCTTCCACTTTCTTTCATTTTCCTTTGTTTGAACTCTATTTAGATGTGTTAGTTAAGCATTAGATTTGTAACACTCACACCTATCTTTCAACAAACAGGGCGAAGATCTTCAACTATCGGTCTCCAGGAAGCCTAGAAAGATGCCACGAAAAATCCATAAAAAAAAGAAACCCTTATAGTTTCAAAAAAAAAAAAAAAATTGCGAGTAAAACAAGAAATAAAATCACATTCATTTTGATGAAAAATGCGCCTTTTAAAAGATTACACCTTTCACCACAAAACTTTAAAGTCCACCATAAAAAACGAAGCTGAAGATTGTTGACGAATGTATCAAAGGTACTTCAAGAAGTGCAGTTATTGAAAGCTTGTTACCTGTATACGGGATATTCTAAATAATACCAGGTCCTATTTTAACCAAAATTATTGAATATTTAGTTAAGTCAACGAGCAAAGCTTACTCTGTATAAGAAACATTACCTGAGACTTGAATCGTTTTCGAAAGAACTGAATCGGCTCATCTTTATTAATATTTTGCTTAGTTGAACCAACCTACTGCAGAGCGGTATGAGCCCGTTGAGTTGCAAAACAGCTGCATCTATACCCAATCTGTTATGTTAAGATGGTTTGTGGTAACAATTGCCTTGGATGTAAAAACAATTGCTAATCGATTATCTTCAAACTGGATATATCCCCACGTTTTTATGTTCGATATTACCTACCCTTGTCTTACGCTAAAAGCGCCATATGCGAACACCAGTTGAATAGCTGACATAATGAGTTACTAAGGCATCTTGCTATCTATAGACTTACGCAAAAAAATTTTTTGAGCCCTCACCATGTTTGTCAAGTCTAAGTTTCCAAGTTTCATCTGCGCCCAGTCAAGCAAGAATCATATCAAAAACAAATTTAGGTAATCCTCACCACGTTTAGAACTGAATGAGTTAAAAACACATGCCATTTCCTTACACATAACTCTGACTATTCGTTTCACTTCAAGTACACTTTTCCTGCTATGAGAACTATTTATCAAAAAACTTCTGATAGTAAAATGATATGCTTTTTCGAAGATTTTTATAAAACAAGCTAAGGTTTTCCATTCATTCTGATTATCATTTTTGCTTTTAAAGAAAATTTCGAAGTAATAAACTGCAAACCCG
Organism: Glossina morsitans morsitans; assembly: GCA_001077435.1. Lineage (NCBI taxonomy): Eukaryota > Metazoa > Arthropoda > Insecta > Diptera > Glossinidae > Glossina > Glossina morsitans. Next base: position 87,741 of record CCAG010017181.1, on the reverse strand, counting down.
TTAAGTCTTTATATCTTACACAACACGTGCAACACTTAGGAGCACTTGAAGTAGATCCAGGACCGATCGATTCTGTTAATCCATTAATTTTTAGGTTCAACGTAGAGGTCGCAATGTTTAAGGTATTTCGACGAAATTTAGTACACTACCATCTTTTCGTCTAACGGTAAACACTGCTGAAAATAGGTTGAAGCGAACAACTTTTTTACGACCATTTCCCAATTGATCCCCTATTTAAAACAAAAATATCTCGTAATGTTTGGCGAGGAAAAGTAGTACTTTAAATAAATGTGAAAAATTTAGGTTAGATTGGTCCGTTTTTTGATTTCTCTCGCAAACACAGATTATTACAAAAACTATGGCTTTCACCGACAATAAGATCAAATTTCTAAAATTTTTATGATGAAAGTCAATTCAAAAAAATCTATTTGATACATAAATTTTCTATGGCATGTTTGGACCAGACAGATCCATTTATTGCCCATTCCCATATAAAGGCCATGTAAGAGGAAAGTAGGCCTTTATATGATAATAAGTGTACATTTTATGACAAAGGTAGCTGAGGAGTAATAACTTCGTCACAAATAAATAAATAAACTTTAGAAGTTTAGGCCACAAGGATTAAATTTTCATATTTCATGGCGAAAACAAGCAAAGTATTGCTTTAGGCAAAGAGTTGTTGTCACAGTCTTTCCTGCAATATTTTTATTTTATTTATTTTTCATTAAGTGAGGGCCTAACGCTATGTCTACAGTTGGCGTGCACTACATAATTTGTCCGATTTATGCTACCTGTGACTTTGCCCTTTTGTGACTCGATAGCAATTGGCATCTGAACGTGAATGCCTAAGGTCCAAACACGAATAGTACTGTTAAGAACAGTGGACTGAACAAATATTTTCGAAGAACACCAGCATAATACGAGGTCAATACACTGTATTGTATACTTTTTTAAGAAGACACTGAAAAAATTTTTCCCGCGCATATTTTAAAATATAAGAAAATCATGATTGAAGATGTAATTACTAATATTACGCATATCTGAATCAGGAGGCGATCTAGAAATCCATGTTTAGATAATAAACTTTGTAATTTTTGTTTAGAAAAAAGTCTTTTATTCTGTGTGGCTGTCTCTACCCTCCGCCTGCCTTGCTTCCTTGTGTTCAACTTTTAGCGCGCATGGTTTGAGACATTTTTGATGAAATTCGAAATAGATACAGAGCCTTAATTTGAAAAGTACTGCATTAATGAAGCGGTGTAGTGTATTTGATGGTCGATCACTTTTCGCTATAACGATTTTCCTTGTTTTATTTCTACCATATTTACATAGTTTTATGGAGGAGCTTTGATGTCTTCCTAATCTTTCTGTAAACCTGTTTGTACGAATAACATTACCAGAAGCCATTTTTAACACAAGATATATATATATATATATAAGCAGAAGTTTTATGAAACACATGTGCCGAAGGTTTTTAAGTACACATTGCCTGTCCGCTCGCCAAATACGATAAGTTCGAATTGCTCTTCAATCAGCATTAGGTACAAAATAGTTGCCCACCGATTTTAAGTCTTTCAAAAAGTTTTAATGATTCCTCTGACATCTTAGACACATAAGATGAACATAAATTGAATTAATTTGAAGAGCCTTTGGCAGTCTATGCATTTGACAAGTCTATGATAGAGTGTCAAAGAGTCGTTTTAAATAAAATAAATCCGTAAATCCGTTATCATTACTTCTTTTAATTATTTTGAAGATTTCTCATAAATTTTTTTAATGTAAACGTTTCTTAAGGCTTTTAACACGTTTCTAATTGCAAACTAATTTGTATGCAGATTACTTTTCTCTATTTCTCTTCCTTTTCCCTTAGCTCTTTCTTTTTTTTTTTTTTTTTTTTGTTATTAATTCGAACTAACAATTTAGAAGATTTCACAGTATATGTATGCACATATATTAATATTTTCAATATTAGAGAAATGGTGACCCATTAGTTTGAATTATTAGCGAGAGATCTTAGAGGAAAAAGATATTCACGTTGAAAATAAATGATGATTTTATTGTTATGGCATAAAATTTTATTAATTTATCTTTCGAATGGAGGAAAACAAAGAGATAAAGCAAATGAAAAATATAATGGAATCACATATTCATTCAAAACATATACAACGTAACGTTTAGAATGAATGAACAAACGGATATGGCAGATAATGAATGTCAATTTGCAAATATTTGCATTTTTACAATGAAATTGAATTTGCTTTTAACAAACAGCATGACAAGCTTCGCAACCATCAGCTGATTAGCACCACCAAACGAATATATGTTTGTATATATATACCTACCTACACCCACGTATAATGCATTTGTACACATGTGTGTCTATTTAAGCTTTTTTTTTATTACCAGCTTTTTTCTATTTTATTGAATTCTCAGGGTAAACGAATCTAAAACAAAACAAACAAAAAGTTACATTCGACTTGCAACGAATCTTTGAATGCCCATCAAAAAACAGAAAATGGGTGCGGCAAACATAACGCACTAGACAAACGTAAACCTGCCATTTCGTAAGTGGACATTACAACTTGCTGTCTTTTATGCAAAATGTAGTCGAAAATTTACATAAAGCGCAATGTAACATAACATATCTGCAGAGTATAAGAGATGCCCAAAATGAAAGTAGTCAAAATTATTTATATGTATATTGGTCCTATATCGGTTTGTTGGACAAAGCAAACTGCAGTCGGAAATTAGATTATTTTGAAGACCAAAAATCACAATCTATATATTACTACCTATGCAATTGAAATAAACGTCTTTCTCAATTATTTTTTTACTCATACGTATTTCAAGTATATGTACCGTCATACTTCGCGCACAAACTAAAATGTGTTCATCGAGGTCCGCGGTATGTACGGATTTTTATTAAATTTTTCAACATAAATAGAAAACACACACCTTCGATGCAGTTCGCCTTCTTATTTACGAACTTACAACAGAGTCTGCCCCAGTTGCAGAAAGAATGCTGTAACTAAATATATGTACTCGCAGAAGTCGTTACAGATATATTGCTTTCGAAGAGGACCCTTTCTCTACAAGTTACTTACATTCCTTAAATCAAGGCTTTACTCGATGCAGACTGATATTTGACGACATTAACCATTCATTTTGGAACGTTTACGGAAGCGCGTTTCACTTTTTTAATACGAAATTTTATACCATTTTCACTAAAAACTTCTGGGCATTGCCTGGAATTACCCAAATGGAGCGTTACTTTTTACTGTCTACAATAGATTGGCGAAACCAATGCCACAATCCCTAATCTCTGCAAGTGCAAGTGGAGACTGCACTAGACGTTTCTTCCTATGTATAAAAGCCCTGTAGTACACCCGAATGCCGTCAGTTGCATAACGAATATGCACCTCTTAAAAGAAAGGAAGAAAGTGCTACAGATTAGACATCATGCATAGCATATCAACAACACAGATCTCTGGTTTTTGCCGAACCAGTCACTTATTTTGGCTGTTATATATAATCGACGAGAACAGTGAGGTAATGGGAGAGTCTCCCGTAGGAATCAGGGAACGTGTCTTCTTAGCCAATCGTATCATCAGAATATTTTAATGTGAGAGCACGTGCCTATTTATTGTTGATCTTACCGAGTGTGACAGCAGTATTATACTTGGGCTATTTATGGTCCTTGCCAGGAAGCCGCGTTTACCTTCTTTGCGAACATCGAAAATATTTGCAATGTTTTATCATCTATTTTATACTCCAGCTATTCGTCCTTAAATTATTTTGAATTATTCGGTTTTTAGAAGAATTTTTCAACATATTTCAACTTACCCACCCCTCCCTGATAGATTTGACATAGCTATATAAAAAACATAGAACGATGTAGACTGCAATGCACATAAACAATGTTATTAAAAACTTAAGCACAACGAAGCAAGGGCAAGATGGACATCTCCTAAGAATAGCACATAGCAGACAGCGGCAAAAGCGTTGGTGCGCTTGTAAAGTCCAGGCAAAAAAGGTAATCGATTCTGTTCACACTCTCTCTTTCAAAAGTATTCTGTTGATTTTCCTCGCTGAGCAGCTGCAAAAGCCGATCCTCTTCTGAAAAGGAAGGTAAAGATGATTGAAGTAAGACTGGAGGAGCGTGCTATACTATGAGTTTCTGAAACGAAGTTTAAACTATCACCGACCTATGCAATTAAGCAAAAGCGTAATATATTGTCTTGTTACATATCACAAATCCTATCAAGAAAATTTGCTGATGTGGGATGTGCCATCGGATAAAACTAATATATCTTCTAATCCTGTATAGATAGCAAATGCACGTATACTTGCATGGACAATAAATAGCTTACCTAAAAGTCTTAGGTCTGTGCAACATATAAAAGCATATCGTTAACAATTTTTGTTTCCATTTTTTTTTAGCTTTTCAATCTTTCCTGCACATGTTTTTTTTGTTAAGACAAAGTTTTGTGCGGTTAGCAGAGTGGGTTGTTTAGCTGGAGAATTATTGGATTGATTGCAATGCATTAAAGCCCAGAAGCAATACATCCACACTTTCACTTGCTGTTAGACAATCAATATATCTATACATTTATGCTTATACCTGAAAAACAACTATTTATCTAGAATTGAAATGCAACTGTTGTTGGAATGAAACGTTTCGTTTTTGAGGTCGAAAGAGGATGCGCAAAAAAAGAGATTAAAAATAAAAAAACAAATCAAATAAAAATTGTTTAAAAGTCAAAAGATGATTTTAATCAAAATTGTTTACAAAACTTGGTAAATAATTGCAAATATATGCACGTACCAACGCACACATACACATAGCTGAATATAAACACAAGTGAAATTTAGAGCATCAATGCAAACAGCAGACATACATCACTTTTTCCTGAAAACTAGTTTAAGGTTAAAATCGAAAAAATCAATTAAATATTTTATGCTAAAGAAAAAAATGCTTTTTTTTTTTTAATTTTCGTAACACCAGTAGTCGAAAACGTAAGCTTTGATATTGAAACAAATACGAGAGTGGGTGAACTGAACCTCAGATAACCGTTACAAACATTTTTTTTTTTTTGTAATGGGCGGTTCAGCTCAGAACTACTTTTGGAATTATATTTGTTAGGTAGATAGTTGTTATGGGTGAGACTTGCGTACAACAAAAATTTTGAACATTTTTCAGTCATTGCCCAACCATGGGTCTTCGCTAAATTATCACCGCGGAGTGAAGAAGAATCAAGAAAATATGTATAGAAATGTAATAATACTTCAACTCATCCATGTCCAAGACACACTAGACCTTATACTACGATCGCAAAAACATACAAGAGACTTTATTGTTACTAACTATCACGCGTTTCGTATGTTTCTTTGCTGACAGAATGCAGCGTATAGAACATGTTACGATGAAGTTTTTCGTTCCACATATTCACACCGGCTATTTTTGATATATTTTAAACAACTTTGACATTTCTCAGAAAAACCTTAAATCATGGCGTTGCCCTGGCCCCATCATACATCGTACAATGATCATATACATCGTCCCCAAAAACAAGCAATTATTTATAAACAAGTCAAAAGACTACAGTTAGGATAGGCCGACTACATCTCACGGTACTGTGCACTTACGTCCATATGTCGGATCAATATTTTGTGCTACTTTTCGGTACGGAATACTAAAAATAAGCCTTCTTTGTTATGTAAGGCGAGAGTGATATTTTTTAATATTTGAAAAAAGTGCAACACAAGGTATCAAAATAAACAGTGCGTTGTCTTGTAGCTTAGACATTGTTAATATTAGGATTATGTTTAACTTTTGTGGACGCGGCAAGACCGCGACGGCTTGAACAGCGAGATGGTTTTCTGATTAACAAATGATAAGTACTCACATATGCTTGTTTTTTAATGAAGTCTAAACGTCTACGTGGACGGGATATTTTCACGACTGGTTTCGCACAAAAACTATATATACTGCACTTGAAATGAAAGAATTTTCATTGATTTTTGTCGAGAAATGTTGAGAATGACAGATGTGAGATATTTCAACCGGGAAAAAAAAGTGTCACCGCACTAATTATCGTCAAAATATCTCATATATTGCTCTTTACACATTCAGTGCAAAATGAAGAATAGACATTAGAATACAGACGAATACTCAACCGATTGTTATCATAAAATATGAGTCTATCTCAATTCGTTCCGAATATTGTGTACATCCGCAAAAATTAAATATGCTATTACTACACTTGTTGTGGGATATAGTTAGTGCGCGAACAATACCAAAATATGGATTTCATTAGGTTCAGAAGAGATTTGTGTAGACAAAGTTTTAAACTTGCAGTTTTATGACTTCAAACGCGCAGTACAAGGATAGGTGGACATTACTAAAGTGACACTACTCACCCTAACCAAGAATTTCTTTACTTTTTTGACAAATTTTGACAAATGCCTCCTTTAGCGAGTATAAATCTAATCTAGATAGGATAAAGGTCATGCGTCTACACCGACCGGATAATCATTCCAATCTTAAAAACCAAAATTTTCCTGTCGTATACTTCCCTTTAAACTGGCAAATTGGTGTGAAACTACAATCAAAGTAATTCGTCATAAACTTGTACAGTAAAAACAACTTCTACCTTGGGAACAGCAATTGGTAGGAGAGAATGAAAAAAGTTTATAAAACAATTTTCTTCAACTATATGCGTTGTAGTAGTTATTTCTCACGACAAATTTTTAAGCTTAAGTAGGGAAAGTATGGTGTTTACAACACGGCAGCGTTAAAGTATGGTTCTTTAAAGCCCTCATATCATCCATTTTAAAACGGAACATAAAAAAATGTAACAACAAATATAGTATAATACGAAAGAACTTTCTCGTTTCATATAATACGTTGGTCAATAAATATATGCTCAAACTGGACGTCTAAAAGCTTAGTGCTCCTTGGGTTATCTCTTGTGAACAGATTTTTTCTTTATTTGTTCCCATTGTAAAAGGGAGCAAAGGGAAAAGCTATTACTAAAACAGGTTAAAGTTTCAATCCGAGAAAAATAACATACACATACTTTACTAAAGCTCCGAAAGAAACTAATTAGTGCCCGTTATCTTTGTGTCGGTGTTAATGGATAAGAAAGCCATTACCAAATTAGGAATCGGTAATATTCAACTTTCTTCGTCAAATTTTTCAATGCGTTTATTTACGACTCCTTCAATTAGTAATGCACTCGAACTTTGTTGTTTTCAATTTTTCCGGATGACAGTTAATCTTTACCTATTTTGAATGTTTGTAATGAGTAGACCACATCCAGCTTCGCTTTTCATCTATATTATCCCGGAAAGTGTACAATAATTTAAATAAATATTTTAACAACTCAAGCAGGTGTGGTGGCAAGTGGCAGACGGACCGAAAGACATAGTTAAACCCATCCTGCTGCCATATACAGCCTGTAAGTTTTATAATATTGTTACGAGAATCCCAAATCCAATTAAGGCTAAATAATTGATTTTCGTAAGTAATAAGTTCCCCAGTGCATATGCGCGGCGCGTCATACAGCTGCAGGCCGAGGAAAACGATTAGCAGAAAGCAGGTCAACGATTTAAAAATGAAGCCATGAAGTGAGGTGATCGTAGCATGCTTATAAAAATGTATATAAGTAGACTATTTGCGGAAGGCGGTTTTTAGTCGGAACAGAACGCTCAAGTAAAGAATAATGATAGTTGTGTTGAGCAGTCACAAAGTATCGTTAAAAACAAAATAAATAATAAATTGTAAATAATCCTACATTTAGGAACCTGATGAAACTTTGAAGTGCATTTTCTTTTCAATATCCACGATCTAGCGATACGAACCGTATCAAACCGTATTTTATTTATTACGAATACATGGATGTAACAAAATGAATGAAAACTTTGATGCGCCACCGAAATCAAGGAAGGAAAGCCATTTATAAATGCAAATATTTAAAAATAAAAATTTATTTATTTTTTTTAACTTTTTTTCATAACATCTCTCTTTCAAATCCCATATGATTTATGGTCAATACATCTAACATTTTGTTTTCCATATTCTTTTTTCAACTTTTTTAACATAATGTTTTGTCGCTTTATGTATAACGTACACAAGTCGATGGCGAATAACCTTTGATAGAGCTTCTGTATTGTTCGGAATTATTTCGTATATTCGTGTATGCGAATGTGTATATATATAAGGTAATAAACATGCATATATGTAAGATATATATAAAGAATATTTATTTGATCAGCTAGAAATATTTAATCGCTATAATGATGTATACTTTCGTGGTTATTTTCTGGTTCCTGTACTTCATGCGTGCAACACTTTAAAACCTTAGCGAAGGAACAAAACCGTGCTGACTGTCATTTAGGTTAGAAACTTGCAAATAAACGAATGTACTTAGGTTTTGAAAAACTCGTACAGAGGATACTAAAGTAGTAAGTATTTGCAAGACACACATATAAATGTAACTGAAAGCCAAAACTGCCCCCCGCCAATAACTTCACTCTATGAATTCCAATGTCAAATAATAATAAAGACGGTGGGTATGAAGAGGCTCGGCCTATGTGATATAACACTTTTTGCGTATTTTTGTACACCCTTTTTTTAAGTTGGTATAGAAAAATCAATTTCAGATGAGATTAACTGGAAACTTTGTTTTATTTGCTTAGGCAAGTATTTGCGTCGAAGCATGTACAGAAACATATCAATAGTCTTATGATTTCATGGAAATGATTTAGATCTCACTTTCACTAGGAATATTTATGAATTTTTACCGAGGAACAAGGGTATGCTCCACTTCTCCTTTGGTTTGCATGAACCACAAATGCGCATCAAACAAAACCTCAACTATAAATATTTGACAAGATATGCAGATTGTTTAGAAAGGATGAGCGTGGCGATCGTGTGGTAGCGTAGGTTTTACGGCGTGCTCGAAAGTGAGAGTTAAGTTCAATTCCTCAAAAGCAAACATTTTCTGATTGTCATGTCAGGTCATGAGAAAAATGTTCGTGGTTGATCCAAAGATTTTTTAAACGTTCGACGATTTTAAGCGGAAAATTAATGCGCGTTCAATATTCTCGAGAGTTAAAACTTGCAGAGGACGTAAAAATCTATATTTCGTTTAAATCAACAGATCAAAGCTACTTACTTCAATCTGCTTTTGACGGTTCTATCTACCTACTATCGTATTAATGAGTATATACTCGAATATGGGCCAATTTTTAAAGATTCATGATAAACTGATGATAAACTTAAGGTTAACCTCCACGTTGATGCTAATGCGAACAAGGCTAAATCTGTCCTTAGTTATGGTCGAAAGAATTCAAAGATCCATGTGTCGCTAAACGTTTATATACATCGTTAGTAAGGCCGAGACTAGAGTATTCAGCTATTGTGTGGCCACCCTGTTATAGGTGTTATAGTGACCTCTTAGAATCAGTTCAATGCAAGTTCTTTATTATTTGGGTTGCGTGGATTAAATTTGGATTCGTGTTTATCCCTTCCCCCGTATGAGCATAGATTGAAGCTGACTGATTTGCTATCTCTTGTAAGACGCCGGAAAATGCTATCCGTTTTGTTTATGATCGAATTAGTAAGGAGCATATTTATTCTTCGAACTTGTTTGAATATGTATCCTTTAGCATACCTTCTTGAAATTCCAGGCAACATTTGCCAACAAAATTTTTACAATATCGCATTAATTCTATGTCGATTATATAATGATTATTAGTATCTCTTCGATCCGTCTGTCCATTCTCTTAGTTACATCCAAAAAATTATTTTACGCCAATATTTGCCAGATTATGTAACACTGTTATTGCATGCAGCAATCTACTTGACACAACCTTAAATAAATATGATTGCAGCTAAGTACTTATAAGGTTGTAGATTGTAAACTTAATTAAGGGCAGTTATGTAGTTAAGTAATATTTTATATGAAAAATGAAAATAAATTAAAATCTTGAATTGTATTCACAAGTTCTATTTGATGTATTTCACTATTGTGATTCTTTAGCTGCATATGCTGGGCTCCTGCTGCAGTTGGTGTTGTTGTTGCTTCTGCAGATTTCATAAATTTTTAAATATATTTGTATTCAGTTTTTTCTGTTAATTATACATTTATATTCCACCTAGTATTTTATGAAATAATGTTGCCTGAATATAGTAATAAGAGTTCCTTAATTTAGCTAGGACATGAATCGAAAATAAAATAAATCATTAAAATAAAATAAAATAAAATTAAAACTCTCTAAGCGTACTAAACATACGCAATTCGCGATCACATTATTAATAACGAGAGATGATTCGCTTATCTTTGGTGATATTCGGGTTTGTTTGTATTCTGGCGTTAGGTTAAATAAAAATAACGGTAGTAGAAGAATCTGTACATAAACAAAGTAAGCGCCAATTGCCAGAAAATGCTTCAATCAAGCATACGATTTTCTGTAGCAAACCATCGAAACGCAAACTCCTTGTTATTAGAAAACTACCTGGCAACTAACGTGGAAAGTCTTCCTACAATACTTACTTGCCAAGTTAAAGCTGACATTCACCAATTACGTGATTAAGAAAAATGCACTTGACAAGTGCCTGCAATGATTTCATACCTTCGGAGTAGTCAGTCAGTTCAACAGCTTAAATAGATTTCCAATTGTGAGTGTGACAGCACGCTATGTTTGCGCGTGTTATTCAAGCTCCACGTTGATAATTGATCCATTATCTTGAAATGACTCTTAGGCGAGATGTATTGTTTTCCTTTGTAGACTCTAAAGTGCTTCCTTTAATGAATGCTACGCAACCGACGTGGCCCAAACTTCATCCACGATATTCTTAGATGATGGGGGACGAAGACATTTAAAAACCAATTCAGTCAAATTTTTTGAAAGTATTGTTTCAATCAAGAAATCCTCTTAAAAGTAAAAACAGTTCCAAGAAAAAAACAAAAAACTTTTCAGCAAATACTGATCAAGTGGAAAATTGTTTTGAAAGTGGCGAAAATGCCGCCAAACACTAATAAATTTTATTTAGTTTATCATGAAGGAAGGACGACGACAGCCATAATATACACAACCATAAAAACTTTTGAAAAAAAAAAAAAAAATAACAACTACCACCAACAAATTTAATTAGAAAATTTCTTGTGATTTTTAGCAGCAAAACTATATACATACTTACGCGTACTTACTTCTATATGTGTGTGCAGTAGATGGTAGCGTAGAAGGAAAATTGGAAATTAAAACCTCGCGCAGAAAAGGAGTAAGCGGATAATAACACCAGAACGACGGAGAGGCGGAGAATGAACGATTTCGGGTATTAAAACATTCCTCAATGTAGAAAAAAAAAACACGATTCCTTTAAGTCCTAGTATATTTTTTCATGCCTTTAAAGAGAAATTTTAATAAAACGTTTCGTCTTTTTTTTTGTAACTACCATAGGCAGTATGTTAGAGTTGTCGTAGGTTTGCCTTTTATCGAAATATGTATCTGAGCGCATAAGGTATTTGCTATTGAATAAAGGCATCGATTTAGTTGCGTTTATTCATTAGTCGTCCCATTTAGCTAATCTACTATAGCTAGGAACTTGTCGAAGAGGTATATGAAGCAGAAAGCTTAGTCTTGAATACTATCCCATCATGGTCTTAAGCATAACTAAATAGGATTTGGTTAAAGTCATTACTAATTTCAAATTTAAAAATCCACTTTTTAGTCTAATTCCTATGACGTAATTGGTTCTCATATGTTGTAAATTCTGGAATGATTTTACGGTCATTTTGTAAACGCCTATGTGTTACACATAGTACAAAAAGCTACAGCTTGGTTGCACGTTTTTATTAGGCGAAAACATGCAAAGGACGTCGCTTGACTTATATGCGTGTATAGCTGATTACAGTAAACAAACATATCGATTCCGACCTGTCTCTGTATTTTTCAATCTATCGAAACGGCGATTATACTCTCACAACAAATATTTACACTACCTTATCTATCGATTCCCGTAAAATTACTAAAAATCCTAAAATTAGCAAATTGATCTTTGGAATATAGGGTATAAATTCAATTTATCAAACTCGTGTGGAACGACGGATTAACTAAGATTCCTAACATGGCATAGGTGGCTGATTAATCGCTCCAAGCCGAATGTCTTTTATTATCGTTCTTGTTTATTTTTATATTCTTCGCTTTGTATTTATTTTAATGACAAAATGTGTGCCTTGTCTACGTTTTTGCTATAGTTTGTAACCATAGCACGCTTTTTCTATGTTGCAAGCACGTATTTCAGTTCTTGGTTAAGCCAGGCAAAGTTTTTACCAAACACAAGCAAAAAACAAAAATAAATAAATAAATAAATTTTGCTCAAATTTCCAGAAAACGAGTTAAAATCTGTAGGAACAACTAAAGAAAGTTTCTCACAAAAAAATATACTTTTTTTTCCGAATTCACTGCAAAATTTATTTTGATACCCCATTGCTGCGTTACTTAAACATTGGCGTTGCTTATTATACGACAATTTAACCGGTTTCTAGTTGATCAAGTTATAAAAAAAAAGCAAGTAATCCATACACCACTACAGCAACGACTTAAAAGCTTAGTCATATAATTACACACATTTGCCAAAATAAATAAACTCATACAAGCCTTTGGTGTCATCGGGTGAGTAACAACAACAGCAAATATAAAAAACCAAAATGTGTAAAAGCCACACAAACAACACATAACCAAGCGATAATTACTCTCTACTTAGAACCGGAGCCTATGTCGACAAACTCGAACTCTTTTCCTACTCATTCCAAGCAAGTCGATTTTATTAGCTCTTCTACCCAGTACCCAGAAACATTCCTCAACGGTCTAACCGATTTAACCGGAACAATCGGAACATTTCTTAGCCATTATTTTCAGGGCGTAGTAAGTACAATAAGCATCAATTCTCCTTAAATAGGAAGAACAGCCACAAAAGAACTTTAAATTATTAATTGGACAGAGATATTTATTTAGAGATATAAGCAAAGAAAAAGCGATTATTATACTATGATGTCGAATAAGTCAAAATATGTGATTTAACCAATAGCGAAAATAGGAAATATCAGTTTGTTAACATGGCAAAGGCAGGAGGGGAAACGAAGACCATGATTACATTTCAGTACTTGGCTAATCTTGCTAAGCGGTATAACATCAAGTTGATAGAAAGTTTGGTAGGCACTTTTTAAAAGAAAAACATCGCACAAAAGCCGCTAAGCCACAATTTATTCCTTCACTTGTTAAAAGTCCGACGATTTTTCGCATCGTCTGATGTGTAAAAAAAAAAGAAAATAATCTTCTTGATGCTTTTTAAGGGTTGTACTGAAATATGATTAAATTTCGTATTTCTCAAGACTGCAATTTATTTAAATATAATTTAAACTCATTAAATCAGTGTCTATCAAGCAGGCAGCAAGCAGGCAAATTCTCTGCTCCCTGAAGGAATTTCGTAAAGGCTTTATAATATTATGTAACAAAAATTTCTGGCCTTGCTTTAATATCACTTTTGTTGTTTTTATAAAAATAATGACCAATTTTTGTTGTTATCTGTTCTAGTAGTTGTTGTGATTATTGTTGCCTTTGCTGCTATAGTTGTTCAAGAGATGTTTTGAGAAGCCAACCATGAAATTGACTAAAGTATCTATCACTTTGGGAAACAAACACAACAACAACAGTTACTGGCAGAACTCTATAACAGTACAATATGTTATATGTTTTTAACACTGAATGAATAAGCAATTTTTTTTTTTTTTTTTTTTTTTTTGCAAATACAACACAGATAACACTGTAGGGAATTTTTATAATACTTGTCTTTTTTTATTCTATTTTTTTTTTTTTTTTTTTTTTTGTTTTATCTCAACTCTGTGTAAACCGAAATGCTAGCTTAGTCTTATGTACATGCGAAGTTGTAGATTTTATCACAAGTACAAGTCTTCATATATTGTTACGAGTGATGAAGAGTATGTAAAATATGTGTATGTATACATGCATGCGTTTTATATGTGTCGGTAAACACTTTAAAGTAATGAACAACTTCTCTACGCTTGGCATTATATTTTAGTTTAGTTTAGGGTCAGTTGTTATGGTAAATGTTGCTATACTTGTTATTGTGCAGTATATGTTCATAAATTTAAAAGTTCTCTTCAACCATTCGCCTAGGTTTTGCGGTTTTTTTCCTTCATTCTTGCTATGTAACTTTTGTCTGGAAAATTATTATTTTCAGTAAAACAAATAAAAAAATTTTTTCTCTCAGCCAATGACCCTAAATGCTTGCCTATATATGCATATCAAAGAAATGTCAATAGACAATTTGTGCATTATGACCGAGTCATAAAAAACACGCTTTGTTGAAAAAGCTTCAAATATAACCAGATGCCACCAATGTAACATTTACTAATTTATAGAATGTGAAGGAAGTGTACGACAATAATTAGTTGATCTAAGTAAATACCTGAATTTTTCCTAAATCAATACAAAAGATATTATCATGATGACGAACAAACAACAAACAAGTCTGCATCGGTTTCACTTTGTCTTCGATAGTTCAATATTAGTCAACCTAGAGGCAGTTCTCTTAATGGCGGATATATTAGCGCGCAGCTTTCTTTTTCAGTTTTGTGGGTCTACTGAATGTTTGACTCAAGTTTCAGTGTTATGTACAGGCCGCATTTCATCGCTACATCTTTCATTGCAATGCTGGGTATTGTGACTTTTAAGTCAAGAATAGGCCTTATGAGAGGAAACATCGCCCGCGGTCGTCGGTGTAACTAGTGACATTAAGTCGAGCATTCGGGCATTGGGAAGAAACCTTTAAGAAAATTTCTTTATGTCTGCGCTCTATATTCGAAGCGCGCTTGCTGCAGTCACGTTGTACATTTGAAATCATAGTTCACGACCGAGTGTCGGATTTCCAACAAGAAAGTTAAAATTTATAGAGGTTTCTTAAAGTTTGTCAAAAACGTCAGCCCATGTTACAACTTTTCTTTGGAAAATTTGATCTGTACCCTTTGCGTACACTTTCTTAAAGGGCAAACAAAGTTTCCGAATTTCACATCGGGCAGAAAATCACAAAATTATTCATTTTCATCTCTATAGTCCTAAGAGCTGTTACGAAGTCTAACCTGTGATAGTATAGTCATAAGTAATATTAAGTAAGCCAGTGAGTTTACCACTTGCGTTGTTTCTTATTTCAACCATA
>CCAG010017181.1:0-67500 GCA_001077435.1 Glossina morsitans morsitans | reverse complement strand
TGGAGCCCGCTTGTTTTATAATATGCATTGACTCCGTTAGGGAGATTATATTAAAGACGTCATTCAAAATTGTACATATAACTTTAGGTGCGTTAGCCAATTCATAGTTGGATCTGTTTTTACTAAATTTTATAAAACCAGAACTCATTCCTTAAAGGAACGTTTCGCATGTGTAAATCAAGCCGTTAACATTAATCTGTTTTTATAATAAGGTGGTAATGCAAAATGATGGTCCCACCGCAAATTCCGTAACGCAAACAGTAGCAATTGCTTTTGAACCGATTCAATTGATTCTTGACTGATCCAACAAAAGTCGTACATAGTTTTTTTGTTATGTATGGATGTTCGAGTTCACGCCACAAACATTTAGTAAAGGCAAGCATAGAACCAGCTTTATTCATGCTAAGTTCTATGTGTAAATTAACAAGACGTTTACTATGAAATAACACCCTAAGACCAAGAAACATCTCTACGTTCTCCATTTTATATGACTCAATGAAATAATTTGTTGTTGCCAAGCTGATTCTTGAGAACGACAACTTTTCAAAATTTATTTAACTTTAATAATAAAAAGTCAATTGAACCCCATTTAGCCCTGTTACTTGAATGTGATTGAAAACTAATGGAATCACATTCAGCCTTGAAAGAGGTAAACGATGTGACATCATCGCTGAATATCAAAACGTAGAATGACTTAATTTCAGCCTGTAGATCGTTCGTGTATAAGACATCGTAGCTAAGTGGCTACTTTGAGGAATATCAGACAAAACTGAAAAGTCAGCTGATTGAAAGGAGTTATAGACCGCTGTGAACTATCTCTTAAGGAGATATAATGTTACCCGTTTAACAATATGTCGAGAGAGAATCAAACAAAACCAATTGAAAGGCCAGGCTGGAGGCTCAGAGGCTTTATTGCAGTGTGTGTAGATGACGCCCGCTTGCAATCCTTAAAAATTTGATGCGTAAGCCCTAATAAGTTCGTGGCGATTGATAACTTACATAGAAATGCATGTTGATATGGAGAACGGTAGCACTTTATTGCAAAAGCGAAACGTCGAGCAACGATACACTCAAACAATTTTGATAGAACATTCAGTTTAGCGTTACCTCCATAGTTCTCTAAAAAATGTTTATTTTCCTTTCTTATGGATTGAGATAAGAAAGGCTTCAGAAACTTAAGTTCTCTGTTTAACCAAAGCAGGCAAGGGTTCTAAAGACATGTTGTCTAAGCGCGACAGATACCGATGTGGCTGAGAAAAGCTTTTCGAAAATAGAGGATAGAAGGGAATCGCTGTCGTCACCTTCATTGTGAACTGAAACATCTTAGGAGAACGGTACACACGTTAGGAATGTGATGGCTTGGATGATAAGAATCCTTAGGCATTACAAAAAGTGAACTACGGGTAATCGGTTACACTTGAGAATGTAACATAATTATATGGCAGACAATTAAAATCTGAAAGATCATTGATAACATAATCTCTTAAATGACGTAGTGAATACCACACAGCCGGATTTGAAGCTCCATAATATTTGTGGTAAATTGAAATCCCCCGCTGCTATGACACGATCAAAGGACTTAGACGCTACAACAACTTTACGGACAGACGACATCTTCTGGATGTAATGGATTTGCAGAAATGTAAAAGCAAGTTAATAATAAATTCTTATTGTCAACTTTGCAACAGTTGAAGTGCATATGAATGAAAGACAGATGCAATGGCAATTACAGCATCGTGAAGACTTGAAATTTTTTTGCAATAAGCTTTGTCGAAAGAAGGTGAAGTTTAAGCTAAGTCTCGGTGATATCATAGCAACATGCATTAATTGTTGCGGTTTTGTGTAGGTGGACCGGATTTTAAAGTTTGTTTTCTTACGTTTGTATAAATCATAGTAAATGAACAAAAGAAAGAACACGGTTTCTTGAGGTATTTGTGTCCTTAGACATAACATTAGATGGTGGAAATTTGTTCGAAGCTTGTGCCCACCGTAAATCAATAGAGAATTTAAGTGTTTTAAGAATAGGAAAAGAGGCTCTATAAGAAGTACGTGAAAAAATAGATCGACAAATAGATAGAAAATCAATCGCATTGACCGTACATCTTATCCTAGACGCATATTGAAGGTGAAATCTTCACTGTTAACGAACTGTAAATATTATCGCAATTTGTAAACTTCAGTTACTAGCTTTCCATCGTCTATGCCGTTTAATGCATCTCATTGAACATATTATTCCGAGATCGGGAACCTTTTTGCGAAATTCTTCAAACTTGGCTTCTCATCGTATTGCTATGAATACACTATTGATGATCCATACGAAATTAAAGACATTGTAGATGAAGAAATTTGTCAAAGCCTAAAACAGTGGAAGTATAGAGGTCCGCGACTTAATTACCTATTAAAACTTGCTAGTCACATCTTTAAGGCCTTCCCATGTGGTACGCAGACAGATGTTATCTACACCGATCTCGGCCTAAAGGTTTTGACAGAATTGACCATGATTGTTAAATTACAGTTCTCCGATTTTCCTTATAATGGATAAAATGGATTGGATAATATCTTCATAACAAATTTTTAGTGTGTTATATTATTTCATTTTGCTTGATGTACTCATGATGAACTCATGTAATGTACGCGGTTACTCAACGCAGCCATTTGGGTCTGATTTATTTGCTTATCATATAAATGATCTCTTGTCTGCAATTGAATCGTCGTATATGTTGATGGATGCAGACGTTTTAAAACTGATCACCTTTAATGCTGAGTATCCTTTCATTGATCTTCAATCAAAAATAAGCAACATTTCTTCAATATAAAAAACAAACGTTCTCAAGAAGAAATATAGAGCACTTATGGAGTCATATAAACTGGATAACGTTAAGAAATTTCTCGATAAAACAAAGTGAAATGTAATTTACATATTGAACATTATATATAGTTATAAAGCCACATCGGTAATTGACTTCTTAAAAAGCCGATAAAATGAATTTCAGGATCCCTACACCGCAAGAAGGTTATACTTGCCATTGGGTAGACCTACTCTTCAATAGACTTTTGGCTCATAAAACTTAGTCTGAACTGAAGTATTTATTAAATTAAATTTAGGTCACAATCACAACGTAAGTTAAAATAAAGAGCACACTGTTACTTTTGAAAAACATACGATGCTTACTCTCATATATAAAATAAGAGAAATAAAAAATGGCTTATTGCAGGTAACTGTTTACGCGATGTTGACCAGGTATAAAAGATTAATAAAACAATAAAATTCTAAAAAATATTTACTAATAACACGTATTACCCTTCCCTAGCTTCATTAAATGCGTCCATATCTAATAAAAAATTTTTTTACAAAATCCCGGGGCATCCTATCCTAATCTTTCTTAAACGTGGTTCGAAACTCTCCGACACTCGTAGGCGCATTGTTTCTGGCCCGTTCTCGTTTTTTCAACTTTTTTCATAGGTGCTCAATGGGATTGAGATCTGGGTATCAACACTACCCATGACGCACTACAGCAGCGCTATGCATTATGGACGTTAATGTAACTTTCACCGATTAATCCCGAAATTATGTCTTCTTCCAGCACTTCTTCGATGTCGCGTCAGTCTGCTTGATGGGTGGTCGGTATTCAACTCTGTGATGAAAGCAAGTTCGATTTTCTCTGCCAGTGATATGCCTCTCCAAACATACACGGCAATATGAGACACTTTCAGAGATTCAGCATCGTGCTAAACGCTCACAGGGCCTTCGGTATACTATTGCCTTTCCGTCGTTACCGTGAGGACAGTGCAAACTTCGATTGATCCAAAGTCCACTTCACATATTCTCAACTGAACTGAAGGCGTACTTATCAAAGGACTGGGGCCAAGTTCGCGATTCCGTAATGAGATTATGAAAAGTAAACTGCCACTACGTTGTGTTGTGAAACGTTTCCAGCCACGTTCCCGTCGCCAAGTACAGCCACCGGTCTCTTGATGTCGCTGGTGTACAAGTCGACCTAAATTTAGTTGCCGTGCCGCTTGTCTTTAGTCCTTCCCAACTTCAATCAGTACAACCACTTGAAACGCTGCTTCCGGTCTGGTATCCATTCTCTTGTTCTAAATAGGCTCGTATTTGTTAAAAAATTTATGTAATGTCTCTGAAAATTGTGGCACTCGATTTGGATACTGAATTATTTCCCTGTTTGTACTGTAACTGTGCATGAGAGTTAGTCACAATAATTTATTTTATTTGGTTTTTTGATAATAATTGGAGACTTACTTTTTTTTTATATGTGCTTGCTTCCCAATACTTTCTAGTTTTCATAATTAAAACTTAACGGAGGCATTTTTAGCAAATATATAATCCTTAAAATGTGGGCTTTCATGGTGGGCCCTCTTCACTTCGGTCAAAGTTTAATACTCGTCAAGAATGTGTTCACTTTGATGGGTGTCTGAAGTTTCCTTGTGGGTGTCGTGTGTATTGTGAGAGCCTTGGCGGCCCATATCTCTGGGGCTGGGGTAGCTTAGCGGCCCAGAAAAACACAAGAAATTTATATTTAGGGACGTTATTTTATTTTTTACACTTTTAGTTTATTCTTCGCTATCCACGGTCACGACCGGACTTCATGAACTCCTCTCACTCACTCACTAAAATACTTTTTCCCTACTCAATTCTTAACCTATTCTTCATATATTCCTATTCTGTTCCTATTCTTAATCTATTCTCCAACTTACGTTTCTACCTTAAGCTTTAACTTACTTCTCTACCTTAAGCTAGCACTCTTTCTCCCCCACCAGAGACGGAGAAACCGTGAGGGCAAAACGAGCTCCAACATTAGCTCCTCCGTTCTTCGGGGGCAAGAAAAAGTGGCTGGTGATGCGCCTCTCCGGGGTTGGCCTGTCGATGACGGCTTCGGTATGGCAGGTGCTGTTTATTGTTACCTTAACGTTTGCTGCTACTACTGTTAGGTTGCGGGACTGGCTGCGTTGGCAGCTGTTGAGCCCAAATAGACTGGGTGATGGTTGGTGTTGTCGTGCTTCGCCTGGTGTCGGCCGCAGAGCCTGTTGTTTATGCAGAGCAGGGTGCTATTATTCGTGATGGGCGCAGAGCCTGTTGCCTGCGCAGAGCAGGGTGTTACTGTTTTGTGATGACGCAGAGCCTGTTGCCTAAGCAGAGCAGGGTGCTGTTATTTTGCCTGAGCAGAGCAAGGAGCTATTATTCCATGATAGCGCAGAGCCTGTTGCATGAGCAGAGCAGGATGCTATTATTTTGTGATGGCGCACAGCCTATTGCCTGAGCAGAGCAAGGAGGTACTATTCTTGATACGCGCAGAGCCTGTTGCGTGAGCAGAACAGGATGCTATTATTTTGTGATGGCGCCGAGCCTGTTCCCTAAGCAAAGCAGGATGCTATTATTTCATGATGGCGCAGAACCTATTGCATGAACAGAGCAGGGTGCTGTTATTCTTGATAGGCGCAAAGCCTGTTGCCCCAGCTGAACAGGGTGCTATTGTTTCGTAATGGCGCAGAGCCGTCGGCTCTCATTGGTGGAGTGTCCTATTGACACTCGTGTACCTTTGGCTTTCCGACTTTGAGTCGCCGGACCGTTGGCCAGGGAGGTACAGGTTGTGTCAACGTTGGCCGCTATGGGCTCGCGATTGGTTGTGCGTGACTCTTGTTGTTGCTGATCTGTGACCTTGCTGCTCGTCCTGCGGTTCCACTGGGTCGTGGAGAGCCCCGACAGAGCGTTGTCACCGGCGTTCATCTCGTGAGCGGGTGGGGATGATTCGGCGGCTTCCACGTCTGGTAGTTGCACCTAGAACTTCGCACGTGGTGCGCGGTGCGGGCTTAACTACAGTCAGTAATAAAGGGATACGCAATGCGATAATTTCTAACATTCTGTTATTGTTTTCGTTTTTCCTTTTCTTTTTTTTTTTTTTTTGTTTACTATCTTCTGTTTTTTCCCTCCTTACAAATCTCACAAAAAAGTTTAGTAGCTTAGCCTATATATTTTACTTTTGTAACGCTTGTTTGTATATTGGTATAAGCGTCTTTATATTTATTTTGGTTGCGAAAGTTTATTTATTGATATATTTAATTGTTCAAACTGTCTTTACAACTTCGCTTACGGTTTGTTTATTTATCGTTGTGTTTTCCTTTTGTTTTTTTGGAAATGGTTTGCTTTATTGACAAATTACACCTCCACCATAATTTTCGTAATCCCTTTTCTAATTTTATGAAATCTTTAAAATATGAATACGGAGTTGTATTACTTGTTTGAAATATTAAATCTATTTTCAAATTTCAAAAATTTTGGAAATTTTCAAATGGTCAATATGTTGATCAACCATATGTGCAGCTCTATGTTTGTATCTCGGAAAATTTTACACTATCTTTTGAATCGCACTGTTACAGGAGAGTTTCCACCCAATTTAAACAATGGTAAACGATCCTACTAGGTTGTAACTTGTTTTTATTTTTATTTATTTATTTATTTATTTATTTATTTTTTTTTTTTTTTTTACAAACAAAAAAATGTTTTCCAACGATCTAGCCTAGTGCTTTCCTCTAACTTATATCTTTAAGAATGTTAATCTGCATTGCCTTACGAATGTCTAAAGAGTTTGCTTTTCTTTTTTTTTTTTTATATTAAAATTTTGTTATTAATTAAAGGTATTTCCCGTTTAGCCTACTACTTATCGTTGAATGGCGGCCCATATAGGTTTCTCATAGTATTACTATTATATTTGGTTGCAATGGCAAAAATCCTATATATTGTGCCCATAAACACTTATACATATTACATAGGAAAAGAATTGAAAAGAAGACAAGTTTTTTACATTTCTCGGTTTTCTACAATTCATATCCCAGACACTTTTTACACGTGCATCCTGCGTCCGTCAGAACGAGTTTACTATGCAACCTATTGGAAATCAACGAGGAAAAATAATAGCAGCATAATAAAAACAATTTTTATATTTTTGTAATGAATTTCACTGATGATTAGTTATATCTTATTTTGCGACTTTGACGATTAAATATATATATATATATATATATATTATTTTTTTTTAGTGATTTCTCGTAACTCTTGACGCCACCTTTAGCTAGCTTTTCTCTGGTTCTTGCATTTCCTCCTATTATGATGCTATTATTTTGCGTGGATCGCGGTAGTATTTGATTTGTTGATTGGGAATGAATTAATTTCTATGAGAAAGGGAAGTACTTCGCTATCGATCGTTAAATTTTCTTTTAGTGTTTCCTCTTCCTTTTTTTTCAAAAATTCATTTCCTCAACGATATAAAATGTTAAAAGACAGAGGAGAAACCCTTTGTTTCTTTTCTTTTTTCTTTTAAGGATTTCTTTTTTTCTTGATTTTTGTACATTCACGCTTCACCCCTAGGAGGACAGGCTTCTTGTTGTAAATCGGGTAAAGTTCCAATGTTTTCCTTCCCCTTTTTTCATTACCTGTTATTGCTGTTTTATGGGTGCTTGTTGTTGACAAAGACGATCCAGTTAACCGTTTAATATTGTCTTGTTATGTCGACGTAATTGGTGGGGAACCGTTCGCATACTACTATTTATGTTGTTCACACTGTTCGCACAGGTCTGAGGAGAGACAGTGGTTGATATCGAAGAGATCGGCGAGAATCCGAGTCCAAAACGTTTCCTTACTTCCCTGGGGACATAGCGCAGTCAAAAGATTTTTCAAGTGGTGTTGTATCCTGATGTTTGGTTGGGTCTGCTGTTGCATAGGGCCGGCAACACCCACCAATTGCAAACTCCACTTGCCCTTTGCGTCGTCTGAAGTAATGGCACGCTCGCTCTTTTGCTGGTGGTGTTGGCACTTGCTATGCTTCGTTCAAAACCTGCAAAAAGAATCGTTAGTGGCGTTCTCTTTTGGCCCACAGTTAACAATTTCATTTATTTTTAAATTTGTTTAAACTTGTCTGGTTGTTGCTATTGTTGAGCGATGGCCGTTGTTTGGTGTTCACCAACAGAATTTGCTCCGCCTTGAATTCTGGTTTCTTTAATTTCTTCCGAAATGTTTAATTGTCGCTTTCTTAACTTTCTCCCCGTTATTCTTTGTAATCTTTTTGTATTAATTTTTTCTTCTTTTTTTTTTTTATTTGACATTAGCTTGACCTTTGAGGTATTTTCTCAGCTCTTTGGCCGTTGTGTTATTTCCATATGGCTAACCTTACATTTCTTTTCGTTTTGTTTTTTTTTTGTTTTATTTCTCTTTTTCTTTGTTCTTTTTTTCTTATTTTTTCTATTTATTGTGTTCGACTTATTGCATATCTTCTTACAAATTTTGCGCGATCATCCTAACTTGTTGGCATTTAACGACGAATGCCAATTCGCCTCTCTTACACAGACCATGCGGCAAAGTTGCCATTGCCAATTCGCCTTATTATGCGTAGCGGTTTTACGGCAACCACTTTGCGGTAGTTTTTTTACAGCATTTGCTATCTGATCACAAATGCCTGTCGTTGTTGTTGCATGTTCGTTTTTCATGTATTTTCAATTTCACAGCCCGTTTATAAGTTTTCTGTTTTTTTTTTCTCCTTCCAAAAAGGCAAAAAATCCGAAAAAAAGGGAAAAGAAACAACCGCGCACGCATGTCCAAGCGTGCTCGTCGAAAATAGGATGATTTTCTGCTTTTATTTTCTTGTGCTTTTTATATGAATAAAAATTTACCGTTAAGTTCTTTACTCTCTTTGTCCTTTCTAAAGTTTTATTTTTTTTTTGTTTTTTTTTACGAATTACTTTTAATATTTTATAAATTTTTTCAAAAATATTGTCCGCCTAATTTTTTTCGTTTTCGGTAGATTAAACGTTTCAATATATAAAAATGTTTGCTTTAAAAAAAAAAATAGTTTCACATATCCTTCCCTTTTCTTTTTTTTTTTTTGAAAAAATCAAGCCCCTGCTGGGGCGTCACTTGCGAAGGCCTTTGCGGCTCATATCTCTGTGGCTGGCGTAGCTCAGCGGCCCAGGAAAGCCCAAGAAATTTATATTTAGGGACGTTATTTTATTTTTTACACTTTTAGTTTATTCTTCGCTATCCGCGGTCGCGACCCGACTTCATGAACTCCTCTCACTCACTCGCTAAATTATTTTTCCCTATTCTATTCTTAACCTATATTCTATTCTTAATCTATTCCTATTCTGTGCCTATTCTTAATCTATTCTTTAGCTTACTTCTCTATCTTATTCTCTAAGTTAGATCTCTACCTTAAGCTCTAACTTACTTCTCTACTTTAAGCTAGCACTCTCTCTCTCCACCAGAAACTGAGAAACCGGGAGGCCAAAACGAGGTCCGTCTTTGGCTCCTCACACTATCATCCTTCGGTAGTAGGTATAAAAAAGATTGAGAAGAACTAACGATTTTGCCTACAAAACGATTTAATATGGGGAGAGTTTTTTGCAAGTGTATCTTGCTTATCAACTATCGCAAGTGAAATGGAATTAAAAAAAAAAAAAAAACGAGAGCTTCTAATCCCTACGTGTAGAAAAGACCTCATGTCACTTCCGAAACTTAAGAACAAATATATTTATATTCATTTTCAAGATAACAAAAATAACTAAAAAGAAGACATTAACTATATAAATAAAGTTCGTTGTGTGCATTAAAAAGCTTTTTGATCACCGACACTCCTTACAAAACAATTTCCGTTTATATTCTTGTTGCTTTTTCTTAGAGTTCACTTCGCCATTGTAAAGAAAAGATTGCCTATATGCGATATATATACATATATAGATGTACAAAATAACGACGTAGGGAATAGAACACTTACTGGAGAGACGAGTTAAAGCTTTGCAAACACGCGCGACTATTTTCACACGTTTAAGAGCTAAAAAAACAAATACAAATGAAAACTTCTATCCGTATCAAAAAAAAAGTGAAGAAAAGTAAGCCTGCTTTTAAGTTTTAAAGGATACGTTAAGAAAAGAAAAAGAAAAAATGAAAAGTAACAGAAAAAGAGGATAAAATGTAAAAGTTTTGTACATATCTTCTAATTTTCCATTAAACACATACATACAGACACTTATGCGCGCACTCACACACGCTGAGACTAACAATAACTGAAATAAAGTCATCTTTTTTGCTAACGTGCTCACACACATGCCATCTATTACATATTAAGATAGAGGACCGAAACCGAATCCTTATATAAACTCGTATGTAAAATTTATATATTGTGTGTAAAAAGAAAAGAAAAAATGTAAGTCATGTTTAAAAAATTCATAAGTTAACAATATTCGTAAGACTATTTCTATCGTTCTATACAACCCCATAGACAGGCAGACAGATACATTTACTTAGACTTACATATCTTGTAACTTTACTTCATGTGCTAATACCACCAACTTGTTCTTAGAGATCATAGTTTACTTAAAAATGAAAATTCAAAATAATAAAAACAAGATAAAAAGGCAAGAAAAAAACTATATATAAAACATATTTACCATACTCTCTTGTGTAATGCAGACACACGCTCACACACATTTGCGCACATATACTGCATTTATCTACATACGAGATCCTTGTATTAAGTTTGAGAAATTGTCATAGCCCAACTGATGTTGTAAGTTCGTATTCACACCAGCTCTTCTTTTATTTATTTTTTTCTTGATTTGACGCCGGGCACATGTCCGCTATAAACGTGCTTGCACAACGATGGTCGGAAAGGAGTAAATTTAGAGAAGGAGAAAGACTCCTTCCCATCACTTTAAAATTTCTTCATTAAATTCCGCATTCGAAAGTCCAAAATGAACTCAAACCGTCTCTACGACGATCTCTACGACAATGGTATGTAATACATAAACGATATAATACTTCGTAGTGTTTTTCGTTTAGTCAATTATTTAAGATATTCTGCCAACTTATTTGGACTTTAATTTAAAACTAGAGATGTGATATGAAGAAACATATTGCGTGGAGGGATCCCCCTTGCCGTCATGCGTAGTAAATTTTATGTACTTTTGGGCGTATGCATATATTTACGTATATAGAAAAGATAAGATTGGATGTTTATAAACCTATCCAAAATTGTGTATAACCTTTAACTCAGAATAATTGATAAATATTTGTACTAAGTTGAGTCCCCAATTATTGGTGAGAATTTAATAATATATTTAGGTTTGTTTTGAGATTTTTTTTTTTTGTTATTATCGGTGCGTATTTGTTTAATCCAATTTCTCATCAATTCTGTGAAATTGACCCCGAAGTATATACCAAATTTCAGAACTTTATTTCAACTTTTGCTGTTTAATGAGCGACCCGCATGTGAACGGAACGGGAGGAGAACTTGACATTAAACAATAATCTGAAAATGAATGCATGAAATAACGGATACAGGGATTGGCACCCAGCCATATTTAACCTGTTCTATTGCGCTTACGACGTCATAGAGACTCTCTAGCAAGAGATAAGGAGCTTCTACTTATCATACTTTTATTTACCTTTTATTGAAATGAAGGAGCACTGATTACGTACAGTTTCGATAATGTCGGCGTTAGCAATCACTAAGAAAGTGTACTCAAACAAGTTTTTAATTTCTTTCATAAGAAGCGAGAGTGATAGTTACTCCATGCCTACTAAATTCTCCCCAAGAAAGATCTCTCCAGTTATATGTAAAAATGACTTGGCTAAATTGACCAGCGCACCTCGTTTGTATATGAACAGAATTGAATGCAGATCTTATTTTACTTATGCTTTGATATCTTTAATGGTGTATTCCTGTTTCCTAGAATTCATGTTCCTTTCTCTTTCAATCTTGTTTTTAACACAATAAATGTTCACGTGGAAGTATGTACATATATACAACTGTGCTTGCTTTTGTGTAACAGGATATAACAAACTTAAAGTTTTAGTGTTTCTATAGCACTATGTGAATACACGACGACTAATAGTATGCACGCGTATGTGTAGTTACATCTGTAGTTATTTAAAATACGAGCTTTTTATATGCATGCATGTGTGCTGCACTTTTTGTGTTTGCCACATCCGTTTGCCATAAAAAAATGTTAAGTTAAAATTGTTATACTATTTGTAGACGGACAGAAGGAACAGTAGAAAAGTTAGGCATCTATGCCTTATAACTTAACGTAAATCATTACTGTTTGTATTTGTTTCTTTAACCACCAAAAAGGGAAGATTCATATAACTTGTATTCATGCGTTAGCGATTCATCGAACTATGCAACAGAGAATCAATTAATTATGTACGTAACTTCTGCATGAATGTAAATTCTAAAGTATCACGGCATCTGCCTGTTGTACAGAACAGAAATTTATAGCCGAATGTTGTAAAGAGTAATATTTCACCCTATTCCATTCGATGTGCATTCGTACGCAGTCAAACACTAAAAACTGATCTCTGACATCAATTGACGTCATAGGTCAATAGGCAATATCGACTGAGGCAAATCGAACTAAAGATCATAAGGCTTATACCACCAAGCATTATTATTCAATCGTACGCTGTCATCTGTTTGCTCTTCGAGATTTCCCAAACTTTACAAACCATATTTTATACATTTTCGCCCGTTCGACTATTAGTAGTAAGCGATAGCACTTATTTACGATAACTCTGCTGAGTCGTTGCCTCCTAATCGCGTTCAACCAATTCATCCACTCTTTTTGCTGTCCTAACAAATTTATACCTTTAAAATGTTCAAATAGTAACAACAGCATTTTTCATTTGTTCCATTCTATTAAGTTTTTGCGGATGTAAGAAACGTTCAGAATCTAGATTAGACTCACCTTTTTTATTGTGTTGATTAATTTAGAATTATATTGCAAATCCACGTAATCATTGTTCCGTCGATCAATCCGTCGGCTTGATGTCTGCCCATGTATTTTGAACGCTTCTCATATAATACCTTATTCCTCGACAAAGCCAATGTGAAAAAGTTGAGGGAAATTAAGATTATCTTTTGGTGATTCCACCATACAAAGTTTTTTTATTTTATTTTATTTTGTTTACACATGAAATTCAGTTAACATAAATAAACGACTCTTAGTAATAAATCTTATGCTAAGTGTTCTCAATAGCGATTAAAAAATATTTAAAGAAACATGAAAAAAATAAGAAAACACAAATAATAAAATTCATAACAAAAATAAACACGGAATATGAAGGATGCACAAATCAAAAGGCACACTCTTAACCGGCGCTAATCTTTTTTAGAGGTGAACCCCCGAGTCATTGCACACGTCCAAAAGGAAGGTAACCGATAGTAATGAAAAAATTAAGTTCAATTTTGGAATCCCATGAAGATATCGAGATTAGACGCTAATCCACATACGACATAGACAAAGCGCGTGTAATAAGCAGAGTTGATTTAATAGTTTTTAATAAATCTAATACGCAGATTAAACTATTAACATCTACAAGGGATTCTAAAAGGATTAAAAATCTCAAATTATATCTACAGTGACTAAGCTTTACGAAAGTAAAATTCCTAGAGAAACGGTTCGGGACATTGAAATTTATCCCACCAAGTAACGTGGGCAAGCCGATTGTACCTTTTATTAACTTAATTAAGAAGAAAACGCCAAAGATAAATCTACCTTTTTCAAGTGACGGCAAGGCTAGCAAAAGTAATCTATTTTAGTAGGAAGGCAAAGAGGCAAGCGGAATTCCAACGAAGATTCCTAAGGGCAAGGAGTAGGAATTGCTTTCGAATGCATTCTATCGAATCTACGTATCGCCTATAGTTAAGGGACCACACAACCGCGTATTCAAGTATAAGTCTAACTAAGCTTACATGTAGCTTTTTGCAAAATAATGGTCGCCACGCTCTTCGAACAACCGTTTAATAAAATCAACCACTAACCTTGCTTTATTTACAGGGAGGTCAATGTACAATTTAAAATGAAGCCTATGGCCGAATAAAACCCATGAACGAATCTAAATTTTCTAATTTTTCTGATACCATGAAATAATCAGTAGTGAATAGAGTTCTCCTTGAGAATGGAAGCTTCTTAGATGTTTCCCACATAATCAAATTTTCTAAGTCAGATTCAAGGACATACGACTGCGATGCCAACAAACAAGAAGAAAACAATTTAACAGTTTAAGACTCCTAAATGGCTACTTTAAGGGAGAACTGACGTCACGGCCAATCGATCGGAAGTAACAGAACCTTAAATGATATATTATAGAGATAAGAGCTTATCCATTCGAATATATATAAATGGAAGGAAAAGGAGTTTAAAGATCAATAATTTATGACTAAGTCAAACGCTTTACTAAAATCAATGCATCTGACATCGACCAGAGAAAGCCTTGCAAACATAGCAAATAAATTCGAAGATTTTCGTAACGGTTGATTTTCCTTCCAAGAAGCCATGCTGAAATGGAGCAATATAGGATTCCATAGCAAAAGGTATTTGCTGAGTAACAATTCGTTCAAACAAGTTAGGCAATGTCTCCATAGTTCTCGACCAGATGTGTGCTTCCACTTATGTAAATAGAATAAGGGAGCTGCTCTTCCAACACAAAGGGAAAACACCCGCTTTCAAAGAAAGGTTAAAAATCTTTGAGATAACAGCACATAAATGCTTGGAGCATGATGGAATACAATCAGGCCCAGACGCGCAACTATACTTAAGTGACCTTAAACAGAGCAATACGTCGTTGTCTGAAATCACTAAATACGGAATCGAGATCGAGCTTGTCATTTGATTTGGGTAATTACTAGTTACATCGGAAACAGCAATAGAGAAATTTTGTCGGAAAAATTCAGCAAAGACATTCGAGTTTTCAATATCACTGGAGATTTCGAAGCCATTAAGAAAGATGGAGAAGAGATGTATAGGCATTCTTCTTTTAAAGTTGACGAACTGATAAAAGTATTTAGGACTACTAAGAAGCGAGGACATTACCCTATGAAAATAATTTCGGTAGCTTTCAATTTGAAGCCTCATTGAACAGAAAACAAAATGGAGGTACGCATGTCCACTTTTCGTGTGTTTTTGAATAGTTCGTTTTTCTTATTTTTATACTACTATTTTAACTACTTTATTGAACCACGACCGTCAAGTGCTTCGAAAGGGTCCGTCTAATCGAAACGGATGCGGGAATAGCTAGACTTAGTACATTATAGAACTAAGTTATTAGGGTTTCACATATTCTCAGCAGTAGAATCTCGCGTAATGTGTGAGAAATGAGATTTAAGTAGTGCAATATTGGCTTTATTCAAATTTTATTGGATATTTGGGCAAGAGGAATTTAACATGTTAGGGTAATTCAAATGATCGTCCTATAAATTTCTAGATGATACGCAAACAACAAAGCAGAGATCTAGAAATCTGCATGAGGATTAGAAGTATGATTATATCGAAGTAAATTTCGGTCATGCAATTCATTGAAAAATATATTGAATTGGGGACAACACAGCCTGAAGTATCACTATAAGACTTGCAGTAAATTAAAGTCGTTCAAAACTATAACGATGTCAGTAGGTTTCGATGTTTCGGCCACACGACATATAGGGCAGCATATTCCTTATGAGCGAAAATATCCTCCTTGGGAGGTATGTAGGTACAAGTTATATATAAATCTTTATAGTCAACCTTCACAAAAGTTGAAATAAATTCGACGTCGGAAGGAGTCTAGGTTTCAGTGAAAGCAAAACAGCAGAACTCAGTGCTCACTGAATTTAGGTAGGAAGACCGAATTTTTGTGTGAAGACCTATCTTTGGCAGATGATAGTGATTGCGTCTGTGGAAACATTCAATTTTTTGCAAGTGGAAGAATTCATATTACGGAGCCTATTCCGCGGAGTACATTTCTTTATTAAGGATCCTAACAGCCGCTAATATTTATTTAACAAAATATCATTATATTCCGTCGGCACTAAAATCTTAAAGAAAGAGATAGCGCTACTTTAAGATAGAGACAATTTAAAAATGCTCAAATGACTAAGATAGCAAGATAACTTTTTACGTTATCACATAAGGTATCACGTGCCAGTCTTGAGCTAAATATTGCTTCCCAAGAAGGAAGTGGTTTTAACAAGACAACATATGTACAAGAAAGATTAGTATTTGAAGCACAATGTTCCTAGGATTGAAAATCTTCATTAAGAGAAAAAATAGAGTGATTCATTCTGCTTGGGGAGAAGAAAAAGATTTACTATTTTTGTTTACATTTTTCCGAGGCGTGGGTTGAATGTGGCTATCATGAGAAAACGGCCAGCGTAGGTAATATGGGGAGGGCTGCTCGAGTTAATAGTCTTACTAGCTAAGTTTTCAATGGGAACGATATTGATGTTATTTGAAGGCATGAAGCACTCGATGCGTTCGCCGGATGTGACGATGACAGGCCCACAAGCTCCGACGATACCGGTAAGGGAGGGGATATAGAAACGTGGGCAAATATATGCGGAAAGGGAGGTGAAGAACAGCAAGCTCCGCTACACGTTGGTTCTTTATACGTTGAATCGAACATCATTTTAATATTTTCAAATTTTCCACACAATGTCACGAATTCTTTACTTATATGAATACACTACACTTGGGACATGACCAACGTAATCCTTTTGATGGATCTAAGAACAGACAGAATATATAATTTATGAAGAGGGTAAAAACCAAAAACTTTATCACATATTTACAAAGTTCTCTAAGCAATCAAAATTCGTCCTGTAAAGACCATAGTAAACAAAAAGAAAACTGTAAACGACGCAAAACAACGTAGATGTTTGACAAACAACAACAACCAGAAAACAGGAAAGACACTTTTTCACCTGAGCATCAAGCGCTGATCACAAAAAGTAAACTGACATGCACCTACAGAATAACGCGATGACTTCAAATTAAGACAAAGGTCAATGGATTTCAATATATATATATATATATATATATAACAATTTATATAACAGTTTTGTAATTGCTTAGGCTTTAAAACCGTTTAAAACAATAAAATAAAAAAGAAGTGAGAAGTTTATACACACAAAGTAAAAAAACGACCAAAGCATGCGCGCAGCATTGCCCAACATTTTCATAATCGTAATGCATCTGGCAACCAGATATAACTTTGTAACGTCGCGAAAAAAAGTTACATTGAAAAGCAGACGATACTAATAAATTATACATTTACACAAAAAAAGCGAAATAAAAAGAAATTAAAATAAATAATAGAAACCAATTTTAATCTGGTAGTAACTATAGAAAAATAAAAACGAAGCAATAACTAAGTAAAAAAAGATGTATGTATATATATATTCATATATATACATATACATTTATATATATATTTATATATCTATATATTTGAAGCAGTTCGTATGATAATTTTCAATTGTATAAATAAAATTAGAGTTAAGTGCAATTGCTCATATGCATTCGAGAAGCTTCTGTTTGTCTTACATGTACGCGAGTCTTTGTGTTACATTCGTTGCTTATTTTAATATAAAAGAAAAAAAAACTTTAGTTTTGTTTGAAGGAGACTATATTGATTTATATTTAAATTAAAAATTCATTTTTTCACACTAAATATAGAAAAGAAATATTTTTTCCAAAGTTATTTAAGGATAACTTATACAGACACTTGTACGGGTGGTTCGTAGCCTTCGGGTCAGTCAATAACTGTACCTTCCGCTGAAACAACGGCTTCCGTACCCTTCCCACCGCCGTCACCGTGTAGCTCCAACAATTTGGACAAATCGAAACGAGGTTTTTTCAATACTTTGACTTTGCGAATACAGACGTCGTGCAATGGATAAATACGTTGGCATATGTTTTCAATGTCTTTGGCAATCGAGTCCAAAGCTAATTTATTAACCAATTGCTTTAAATCACAATCGCTAACTTCTCTAATAATAATTTCGTGCATTTTGCTGCGGATCTTACGGACCTGCGAGTGTTGGGCCTAGCAAGTCTTTCGTTGAGATTGTTACTCTTTTGCAGTGAAGCCAATACAAAATACACGCAACAAATAGCCATCTGTAGTTTTAGCTTCGACAATACCTTCAATAAGAGTTTGCCATTTTTTCACCATGCATCTATATTTGTCTGAGGTGAAATCCATGCCATGGAAATTAGTTAAATCGTTACGATCTTGCACATCTTCAGCAATTAAACGAAATTTGCGGAAAGAGCGCTCCGAATCGTTATCCTTCTGCAAATCGCCTAAAGCCACTTCGAACACACGTCCTTTCAAAAAGTCTGAGGCGATTCTTTGCCCTTGTGTACGATTTACGAGACTTTTGCCAATTTGGCGTGTTTTAAACATGTTAGCGGCTTTTACATCGTACCAATGTTTACGCGAAAAAGGATCAACAATCTTCTTCTTTTTGCCTCCTTTTTTACCTCCTTTCGAGAGACCCTTATTTTTACCAACGGCCACGTTCAGTGTTCAAAGCGGAAAAAAAAGATTGGTGCTGTAATATAACATAAACAATTAATTATTAGGATGATCATTATGTTCATAGTTTTTCTCGCTTGTCATCTACGCGGTGTCAAGTTATTCTGCGGTGAAGATAAATGTACCTGGTAAACTTGAAGTAACAATTGTTTTGTATTTAACATTAAGCATTATTTGCTTAAAACAGCACAAAGAGTTAATGTTTCGTGAAAGTTCGATTATGAGGAGTGTTGTAGCGTTTGATGGTAAAGTTAATAAGAATATATTGCTGATCATAATAGTATTAGTATGCGTTATCAATTGCGAACTCTATTGTACTTAAGAAATAAATAAAAGTAAAAATGCTATATACAGTAATGTTTGTTGAATAGATGCGGAGAAGGTTTCGTGAAAATGGGATAAGTAAGTGAGTGTCTGTGTGTTTGCGGGTGTAATCACGAACGGTGACTTAACGGACCGATAGATACATAAGCAAAGAGTAACGGGCAGGAAAACAATACGGACGGATAATAGGACTGTTATGTGACGTCACATCGATAGTGCGCGATTGTTTAAATTTTTTTTGTAAACGTAACTCTCATATTAACAGTTTACTTTTAATTAATTGTATTACTGAAGTCTGTAAACTGATCAAACCGCTAATTATTACTGTTATAAAGTTTACTTAGCAAACAAGACTGACCGAACGCCAAATGATTAGAACTGCAATGAGAAAGTTTGAAAGGAATATAGTGTCGTGAGGAGTATTTCGGAACATTTAGATCGACGAAGTTTAATACATATACAAAAGAAACTCAGCCCCGAATAAATTTAACCAAAAAAACCACTCCGTTCATTTCCAGTCTCTTAAGCAGTGACGGTAAGCGTGTCAACTTAAGTATATTTTTACACGGCCGCAGGATGCTAGTGGAATCCCATGGCAGGTCGGCTGAAGCTTATACAAGAAAATTTCTCTGAACAGACTCTAGTTGATCTAGGTGAAATTAATAATAAGGTGCCCAAACAACTACAGAATCTTCTAAAATTGGACAAAAATCACGACATACATTTCTTTACAAATATACATATCATTGAATTCTTTTGACCTTTCTTTTAATGGAACCTAAAACCGACTTAGCCTTGTTGACGGGTAACTCAATGTGAAGGCTGAACTTGAATCTGGTTTCAGACAACATACGCAAATCTTTAAAACTGAATACATTCCCAAGCACATGACTGTTGATTGAATAATAAGCAGGCATCACCCGCAAGCATAGGAATTTTAGAAAATCGGACACACTAAAGGTGATCACTAATAGGTTGAAAAAATACCATAGAGACGAAATGATTTCCTCGACGAATTCCCGATAAAACCAAGGACTTGCCGCGAAAAGGCGGAATCGTATAACGCTTTTCGTGTGCTAATAAGGCAATCGGAAAACCACAGCAAAAAGTTCTCAGAGGAACCAAGTTGTGCAAACCACATCCACCTGCTTGTGCAGCGCAAAGGTCGAAGAAATGTCACAAATACGCTTCAAGAAATTAACAGGTGTTGATCCGCCTTTAATGAAGCTATCTTGACATGGCAATAGTACCGACCTTTAGGTTGAGCACTGTGTTTTTTAAATCTGCTCTATTTATTGGTGTTGGCTCTGATCACTGTTGTACAAGCGAATAATAAAGCTAGTTTTCCATGCTAAGGGAAAATAATCGACCTAAAGACAGTTGTTAAAACATGTGTGAAAGGACAACAAACCACATACCTACAATTCTGGAAAATACAGGACAGAATACCGTCAAGATTCGGGAGACAATACAATTCAGAGAACATAATGGATCTAAAAGTGTCGAATGATTTAATATCTTAAGGATATAAGACGGACAACGTAGCAGTGGGAGAATATGCAGGAGGATGGCTGTTTCAATATTATGTGATTACTCTGAATACTACCAGCGACTAGATAAAGCTATCAAAAATTTTAGTGTCAGAAAAAATTTAATTTTTATAATATTTCTGCAATTTCCACAACAATTATTTTTTAGAAAGCTGGCACATGACAACTAAATAATTAACAAAATCACTTAATACTTTTGTACTTCTTAAGAGCCTGTGCTTTGATTCCTGAGCTTTTTAAGAGGAGCATTGAAAAAAGATTCTTATAAAAGGTGGACGGAGAATTTTCAGTGTCATGAAAATTCATGTCCCAAGACATTAAAGCTAAAGCATTTCCAATCGTGATAATATGTTTTCTTGCATAAAAGTTTCGCATCGCCCGTCATATTCCTTCCGAAGGTGGGCTAATCTGTCAAACATATGAAAAAAGTAGTAAAATAGCTATCTTCCGGTGAAACAAACGGCTCGATCCGGAAAATGTTTACCGTTGTATAGTTAGAGAAAATCAAGCCTGATAACTTATTATTAGCTTTCAAATTATGATTACATTAAAAAAGACGCAACTATCGAATTTCATCAAACTACGTAACAATTAAAGTAGGATAAGAATTAGGTGTGAAAATATCAACGTTTGCAACGCATGTGACATGTGGTAAGTTGAAGTCTCCCAACGGTCATACAAAATCGTAAAGTTTGAGGAAAGATAACACAAGCTTAATCAAGCGTACGTGCTTTGACCGTTACAAAGAGGAGCTTTAATCATGGCACAAATAAACTCCTCAACAATCACTTCGGAGCACATAGTAGGGACTGATGGTGCAAAGTTTTTTATAACAATTAACACACTCCCACAGTGTTTCTACATCTCGTCCCTTGTGGGAACCTGAAAGTTCGTATAAAAAATCTCACAATCGTTAACACTTGGCTTGAGACAAGTTTCAGTGAGAGCTACAATGTTGTAACCGCAGTCAATAGTGTCGATTAGCAAGCTATTACGTTTACTGTTGAGGCGACAGACGCTCTGGTAAAAGTCTACAAATTTGTCATTTAGCTTTTTGGATGTTCATCAGAAGCCTTCAGTTTAGTGGACGGAGTTTTGCTATTGCATGGCCGAAATTCGTTAACAAGGACGCTATCAGGCCTGGAAAGCAAACACAGAGAACGATCAAAGACGCATTAAATTTTAAAATTCTAACATTCTTCGTCTCTATATCGGAAACATTTTTCGGATGTAAGTTAGTACCATATCCGCTATCGTGGTCGACACATGGCATGAAATAAACATCGCTTTCCGTGCAGGAATGACAACCAGCTCGTCTACTAGGCGTTCGTCTACTGGTGAGGTCCACTAATAAGTGCAACATGGCAGTTCAGGATGATACGCCGGACTATTAGTAGAATCACTGTTTTCTGTAGGAAGCAAAGCCGTTACCCCGTCAGTACCCGTAGCGCCGTTAATGATATATATAAGATTTTCCAATGGAGGAATCGATGGAACCGACGGATGGGCTATACTCACCCAAAGGTTTAACAGATAGGGTGGGAGATCGTGAACTGCTACAAAGTTGCAATAGCTGGGGAGAATCATTGGCAGAACCACTGGTCTCTAAGTTATTTGCTAACTTTTTCACATTCTTGTTTAATTCCCTAAAGCTAATCTGAATCTGTTTAAAAAGCTTATGAACGTCCACATCGATTTTCTGACACTTACGACAAGCCCAACGGACAATTTTTTTCCTAATAGTGATATGAACCATTTCTCTACCAATAAGGTGAGCGTATTTAAGACAAGCCGAGCCGTCCCAAATCCAGCAATGTAAAAAATGTCATGGGCTGCATACAATTTTGAACAATACAAGCCGTATTGAAAATGAAGTAGTCACTGTAAGTATTATAACCTGATTCTATTTCGATATTACTGGAACTTATACCCCTGTTACTGTTACTGCTATTGTTGTTGAGATTCCTGTTGCTGCTGTCATTATTGTTGATTTTCTGTTGTTGTTATTGTCGTTACTATTACAATTTCTTTTCAAGTCGCTTATTTTTCGATGTTGTGGTCGTCGCAATGTTCTTATTGTTGTTGTTGATCTGTAGTTGTTATTGCTTTTTTATCTTTTATATTGTTGTTG
The DNA here is from genome assembly GCA_001077435.1 of Glossina morsitans morsitans. Lineage (NCBI taxonomy): Eukaryota > Metazoa > Arthropoda > Insecta > Diptera > Glossinidae > Glossina > Glossina morsitans. Next base: position 45,131 of record CCAG010017181.1, on the reverse strand, counting down.
TAGTTGATATTTCTACTTAGTAGCTACTGCTCTAGCAGGTTCCTAACAGTAAACAGAAATAGAAACAGTTTTTTATCACGTTGTTATTACTCTATGGCTTTTTAATGTATTTTTATTTACCCTCTGTTAAGCATTGACATTAATAGAGCGGACCAGTTCCAAAGTTCCAAAATTGCAAAACACCATTTTCACCTTTTACCTTTTTTGACATTAACGAAACAGTTCAAAGAATTCAAAAAAATTTGTTTAGCAAGCACAGAACAAACGAGTCGTTCGCGCAGATTTGCTAGATCATTTATTTGTATAACAACAAGCTCTCATTTTGCTTGTTTGAGGTGAAAATGAATTAGATGGTAAATGTTTCTGCAAAAATTTTGCTTCGTTATATTTACAAATAAGCTTTTATATGACAAAAACATGTGCAATTTTTTATAATTGATCATCTAAATAAGTGAATAATCAATATTGCTTAAGTGCACTAAGCTTGAACCGATTAGATCAATTTTTAGGATCTCCCTTTCTAATTGAAGAAAGTACGCTTCTGTGCAAAGAAATTCAAATTTTTCATAAGTAATGACGAAAATAACTGAAGAATCCGCTGCCAAATAAAAAATTACTTGTATTGAGCTTGAATCTCATAAGTCCGTGCCTTGTTAAAACGGTTGATAACTGGATTCATTCGTCGTCTTTCATCATCTCGAAGACCCCACATGTTCTACGTATCGGCAGCCCTAGCCAACATTTAAAAACGAAAAATACCGCTTGCTACATCCCAACAACTTCAATCTGTCTCTGTTCCTCTTTGACTTGCGCTAGAAGAAAAAATGCCCAGTCATTAATATACCACAATTTTGTTGACTTATCCACCAAAAGGAACGCGCGGACGCGTTCGTTACTGAGCGTAACGGACTGGCGTAATTTGCTGAGAGATGAGTATGGATACTTCAGCACTTCATGTATAACTTCCATTATGATTGGCTTAAAAAAACTGCAATTTTGCTTATCGCTGAAAATAATTTCATAATTAATACCTTCACTTTTCTTCTTCTACATAAAATTTTGTAATAATATATGATGTGCATGAGGATATTCAAAATTCAAAATTGACGGTTTCCATGAAATATGTCTAATAAATCTTTCATAGATACTCTTATATAATGGAATCTCAAGATTATTTTCTACCTTGCTCGGTTTTAGCACGCCAAGACATTGAAATTTCTCAAAGACAAATTTTCTAAGTGAAATGAAAATGCTGGCTTTGCGTCGCCTAATGCTTTACTCAATAAATTCTCTACTTCCTACTTATACTATTGCTCTTATTCATAGTTTGGGCTTAAAAACTAAGTATTAAAAAAAAAAAGAAAATAATTCTACGTCAGCATAAACAAATGAAATTGATGATAATGAAATAAAATGGAAGCGGCACAAAATGTCTGTGTTTGTGTGTATGGTAAGGGCGCCTAACGCAATTAAATTCATTTTATTTTATTAATAAGGTCATTAAAGAATGCAATTCGACACTTTCGCAGTTTATTTATTTTTAATTATCTTTTTAGCATAATATATTTTGTTTATATTTTATTTTAAGGCATTTCATTGACGCAACATGAGTGGTTGTGTAGTATACTTGAAGGGCTCTAACTAATCTATGTCTGGCTCGCCGAAATTGGGGGGGGGTCCAAATACGGAATTTTGCCCTAAAGAATTTTTATACTATGTGAGTGTTGAAGTGGAAATGTGAAATAAACCTACTTCGCCAGCCAATCATCAATTAAACCAATTTAGTTGTTGAACATTTTAATAAGTACACAGTAACAAAAAGAATAACAGAAAATTTTTAACTTAATGTGTAAAATAAAAAAAAATTAAAACGAAGACTAAATAGAAACTTATTTAACAATAACTCACCGAGTCACGCCGAATGTAGATTCGTAGTAAAAACAATTAAAATTTTTTTCTTTTTTTTAAACAAAATCAAACAATTAAATAATTCTAAGAAGTAAGAGAGTTTTTTTTTTGTTAATGCAAGTTTTCAAATTTTATAGAAATGTTTTCTCATTTTTCTATTGAAACAGAACATTTGTAACACAAATTAGAACTCTTTATCCTATCTCTAGGCCACAATGTCGCCGCAAACAGCATACAGTTGCTAGTCGTGTACGTCGTGAAAAGATTCCAATGTAGATGTTGGTCAAAAACTCCAACTTAATATGAATTCAAATTGAGTAACATAGCCATGCTCCGAACTAATCTTAGCCCTTTTCGGTAAAATGATATTTAGCAGAGACACACACACAACTATTTGTTGGAATTTAAAGATGTGTAAAATGTTACAGTTGCACTACAATTTGAGATCCATTCTCGAAGATTGAGCAGGGTATAATAACCACTTCAGTCCAACCGTAGAGGAGTTCAGTTGATAAATGCATAATCGATAATTTGCACTCTCGATTCGCTTCGTAATAGCGTGTTTTCTCCCGATACTCAGATCATATCTATCTCACAAAACGTTCAATTACCCATTTGTCACATTATTTATGAAATTTAATGAAAAATTTGGGTAACTGATGCAAATATTTGCACATCTTATTGTAATATAACATAATTTCAATCATCAATCAGTCTGAGGTTAGGGGCTGCATTAACGTCTTGCACGGATGATACTAGCACTTACAACGCCTGAACTTGGCTTCCACAGGCATGAAGCTCACAATACGTTTTTCGGAGGGCGACAGAAGAGAATTTTCCTTTGCGATCCAGAGAGCCATCAATAGGTTGTATCATCGCAATGCCGCATTGCGAAAAGTTCTCTTTATCTTGAGAGATATCTATAAATGGTTTACCTTAAATCAATAAAATTAACACGTGAGGCAAAATAGTCCTTGCAGTGAGCGCAAAGAAAGCCCGATCTTAACCACTTTTGCAGGCTTATTTTCAAAAAAGCCGCTTTTCAATAGTAGTTTTGAACGTCTGTTCTCTTCAAACATTATATTTGCGCAGAAGTCCATCTCGTCCAGCTCGTTTTCACGCCAAACATTTGAAGGGAAAAGGAAAAGAGAGCAGCAGATCTTCTGCAATGAATTTGTCCGTACTTTGCCTTGCAGTGAAGACAGTGGCTTCTAAGCAGTTTTTATTTTGCTCAAATCTATGACAAAAAAAATCGTGTTCTTTAAAAATATTGCCGCAGTGCACTTTACAACGAATCTTTCAATGAAACCAGTATATGCTTCATGCATAGAATTCAATTCTCCAAACAAATAATTCACTGCTTTCGTAACTACATAAAACTTTTTTATTTCCTCTCAACTTGTATGCGTTTATGCGTTTATGTCATTGCTAAACATACACGCAAGCATATGATTTTTGATAAAAGAATTCTTAGAAATTCTTTGATCTCTTAGAATTTGCTTAGAATTTCCTTTTCATATACGCAAAACTCTGTTATTGAGAGTTGTTTTACATTTTGTCTTAATAACAAGGCACAAAATACAAAATAATTTCCGTTTTAAGTTAAGTTTGATGTGCATACAACAAACGAAACGTGCAACGGATGTCACCAAAAAAAAATATCGCAGCTAAAAAAAAATTTCCTGTTCCACAATGGAAACATACACGATATTCATTCTACTAGCTATGCTGTGCTGTTACGTATATCGCGTCAGCGGTTCACGGGCGCTATCTATAACTGAAAACTTTTTTGTAATCGCAAAAAACAAGAAGTAAAAAATCTATAAGCTTTTCCTTGTTAGAAAAACTTTTGGGGTTTTGTAAATACTTTATACGCATATGTGGGAAATTTACACTTTTTTTAGTTTGGCTTCGCTTACACACACAAACTCCGTAATCTTTTGAAAACAAACTTTTCTTAAACCAACTAAAACATGTTTTCAGATGGAAAGATGGAATGCTACAAACTGGCGACACATAAAAGTTAAAAAAGAAAAAAAAAAAAGCGAAGAAACTGTCGATTGAAAATCTTTTGCATTTGTGTGGCATTTCCGTTTAATAATCATGTTTTTGTCGTATTCTAAGTGTGTGTTTGATACTTTTGCTTCACTTTTCAATCTCTTATTTCCTTACTTTTTATTTTCAAATCTTCGCAGGTCCTTGAGTGAAGAAAGTTCTTGGTTTTTTTTTTTTTTTCTTTTTATGAAAGTTTCAGCAAAAGAAATTTTGAAAAAATTTAACAAAATTTAAAAAAAAAAGTTGAGAAATTGTTTGTTAAGTATTTCGTCTGCGATTTTTTTCCTTTATATCGTATTCTTAGAGTCGGATATGAAGAAGAAGATATGCCAAGTATGTTACACTAGAAGTAACATTCCGCATTTATTACCTCCATCGCTTTGGTTTGATTAGCAGCAATATTATTCATAAAATCTAACAGAGCATCAAGGTCTCAAGTAATACTAATAATTTTACAGTCAAAAATGTTTGCTGCATTAGACATCTTTTTTTTTTTTTTATTTAAAAACACACGAAAGTGCATATGGGAATATAGTTTCCTCAAGAATATGGAGCTCTCCATAGAATCGCAAGGTACCTGCAACTATCTATTTAAATGAAAGTGTGGTCGCATGGGAAAGAGAAAATGCATCTCCCGTCATTGCGTCTATGAATCTATTGACCCTTTATTTGCGTGTTCAAGATTTTTCAGTGTTGCGATATAGATTTTCAGTTGTTTTGAATCCATAGGGTTATGTCGGTGTCGTACAAATGGTCCGTATCATCTCGTTGACGTTAATTAATAGAAAAATCTTCGAAAACTGATCTGACCTCTTGTTTGCCTAATGAAGGATAGTGCATGTGGGATAGCGGGGAATGCAAGCCGTATACTCAGTGAGAGTAGATAAAAAAAAAAGGGATCTGTCAAAAGAGAAAGAGAGGCATCTACAATGCCTCTTCAGCAGAAATGTGCCAACTCTTAGTCCATTGGTAATGCTCTCAAATCGAGTTCTTACCCACTTCAACACACAATCTAATTACGTCCGCTAAAATTTGGTAGGCAATTACAATCTTCTTTTGCGGGAATCGCGTTTTCTATCTATATAAAGCAAAAAAAATTTAGCTTCCCTTAGAAGGGCAAACGTGTTATTGTGAAAACGGGTTTTATGTCATGTGTGGGTCCCCATTCAGTTATCAAGTGTAGAGATGTTTCACTATGATGCTGCGGCTATGTTTACTTTGTAATGCACATTATATATAATATTTTAATTATATAATACCAACCTGTAATGTGCATTGTACATTTAATTATGCTAGAAGGCTGTTATTGCACAAAATGTTTCTAAGTAGGGAATTTCAGTAATTTGTTTTAATAGTTTCTGAATCTTTCTGCTGCTATCGTTTTGCTGATTATAGTAAAGTAGTATATACTGTAATATATATAGTATGGTATATAATAGTTTATTTACTCTCACAATTTTTTTTATTATATACTTTACATACTATTACAAATGTAAATATTTGTTTTACACTCCCTAGCGTAAGAATTACGATTGTGACCCCGATTTAGTCCTTCAAATAAATCGGAAATCAAATCAAGAATATCTCCAAGTAAATAAATAAAAAGCTATCACTCCATATCTTTTTCAAGATATTAGCTGGCAAGAGCTCAGTCAAAAGATGTTCGTTTCGGTTGACACCGGACTTGCTTCCTTGCAAACTTGAAAAGCTTAAAGAGATTGCTTTAAGGTGTTTCTTGTTTTCAAAATCTTTTCCGAAGGAAAGAATTATTCACCGTCGGTTAATTGGGCAGACTTCGAAACTTCATGTTCAATACCACACAAAATCATTGGGTCGTTACATAAATACAGCTTCTGTTTTATACTTCAAGATTATAATAACCAAAATGTATTTCTTTTCGTCCTCTCATTTTTAAAAATTAGTTTTAAAGAGATGCTTATAAAAGACTCAGGGGAAAATTCCCCTTTATTGTGCAGGCAATTTTTTCCCCTTGCTCATTTATTTAAAAGTTTTCACTCACCAGCAATGCAATACGTCATTACTCGTCATTACATTTTAAATGTTTCTTCTTTTCAATAAAACTCTGTCTAATCTGTGAGATACTATCGCCGTTCTTCTTGAAACCCGAAAGATATATTTGTATTCTAACGCAAATTTCTCTTCTTTGTTGTTATTTTTTCTTTCTCATCATCATTTAGTGTTAATGGTAACATTTTCTTGAAAGTCGACAACTAGTAGAATAATCTAAATGCTAATGGAGACCGTGCTAACGGAACTACAACGTTCGACCTCTAGGTTATAGATTTCTGGAGGCGCGTCTGTGGTTAACTTATACTAATTATTTCGTCCTCGTATGCTGGCCCAATATCCTTTACTTTTTGAGTTGAACAAGACCAATTGCTTTAAAATCAAAAGATCTGCGAACGGCTCTTGCAACTTGCTGTATTTTGCGGCTTAATAGAAACCTTCTCGCTTTAATCTATTTAACATTTGCAGGGAAAGGTTTTTTATTTATTTATTTATTCATTCCACTTATACAGAAACTCAACTAAAACAAACAACAGTCGAGTTCAAATGACTTTTAAAGTAAATCTTAAATTCATTATTATTAAAAAAAAAAACTTAGTATAAGTACAATAAAAGAAATAAAAGGAAAAAAAGAAAAAAAGCATGTACACAATTAGCACAGAGCCACACCCACAACCGGTATAGAACCTAGTTGCAAATGAACCCCTAAGCCATCGCAAACATGCATAAGCTTGGCAACCGATAATAGTTAACAACAATTAATTTTCGAATCATAGGGACTTTTTACGATTAAGAGCTAGTTTAAGTACGACATTGGCAAATCTCGAGTATTAAGCAATGTTGCTTTAATGGACTTTAAAAATGTCCGATAATGAAAAAAGGTAATAGACGTCATTTAGGTTCTTGCAAACAACTCTGAGCGGATTAAACAGCTGATAATTATATTTACAATCGCTAACCTTAAGCAAGGTAAAGTGCCTAGAGAAGCGGTTAGGAACATTAAAACTTATTTCTCCAAGTGATGACGGCGTGTCAATAGCGCCGTTTATCAATTTGATTGCGAAGCAAATGCCAAGAACAAATCTACGTTTTTCAAGAGACGGTAAGGACAACAGGAGCAACCTATTTTCATAGGGGGGAAGAGAAGCAGACGGATCCCAACCTAAATTCCTAAGAGCAAACAACAGGAATTGCTTTTGAATAGATTCAATTGAGTCTACATAGCACCTATATGAAGGAGACCACACAACAGAGGCATACTCAAGTATAGGCCTAACCACACACGTATACAGCCTTTTGGTAATGCAAGGATTATCAAGCTCTTTGGACCACCTCTTTATAAAACCAAGCAAGGGCCTAGCTTTGCTTAACGAGAGCTCAATATGCAAGTTGAAACGTAACCTACGGTCAAAGAGAACGCCTAAATCTGTGATCGAATCGACGTCCTCCAACTTGTGCGAATCTATAAAGTAATGGGTTATGAATGACTTCCTTCTAGAGAAAGAAAGCTTCTTACATTTATTTAGGTTTAGTGTCATATAATTTGAAGAGCACCATGCCACCAATTTATTTAGGTCAGTTTGAAGCTGATGTGATTGCGATTCCATGGAAAAGGAAGAAAACAGTTTCACATCACCAGCATACATTTAGATCTGGGTGGATTTAATCATCGAAGGGCAGTCATTAATGTATAGATTAAATAAAATGGGTCCCAAGTGACTACCTTGAGGTACTCCTGACGAAACGTGGAATTCATATGAAGTGGTGAAGTTAAACAAAACCCTAAATGACCTATTATGCAGATAAGAGCTTATCCATTTCACTAAATGGGAAGGGAAGCCAGCGGCTTGAAGTTTAAAGATAAGTAATTTGTGGTTAACCAAATCAAACGCTTTGCTAAAATCGGTGTATATGACGTCAGTGCAGGAGCCATTGGAAAATGCCTTGAAAACCTGACAAGTAAACTCTAACAGATTAGTGACAGTAGATCTTCCTTTTCGGAAGCCATGTTTAAGACTTTCTACATCGGAATTTTGTCAACTGCGTTCAAAACTTCGATTTGCTTAGCGCATAATTTTTTAACTTATTACTCTCAGTAACTTTTGTTCCGTTACCGGTTTTTCCAGAATACTTATAATCTTTAAATATGCCGTTGTGGCGTATACAAGTTACGTTTCGAATAGTTCGCTGTCAGTATAAATAATAAAAAATAATATTAACTATATATTTTTTTTTGTGCTTTTCTTTCAAGCGAAATAGAAGATTCAATGAAATTTGTTAAAAATTATTTTCTTTAAAAAATATCAGAATGAAAATGCTTACTTGTCGTTAAAGCGAAGGTGAAAAAAGTGTTCACTTGTCCGTAATGCATTACCAGGCTATTCTCTTATTCAGCTGAAATTCTTTCTCATTATTATTAGTTTATCGCCTTAATATCTTAGCTTAAGCTGTATCCGGCACTAAACAGGAAACGGCAGCAGCTAAGGTAAGTAGTGACAGCAAATGTTACCGTTTTAATAATAAATAAATGAAATAACAAGACATCTTCAATACTCAGCACTAGCGTTCTCAATAAGACTTGCAATGACCTTAATTTTTTCTTTCAGTATTTTGCATTACTTTTCCACGACAACAAAGATAATAGCAACAACAATAACAGAAAAGCAGAAAGAAAAAGTTTAATACACAGAACACTTGTGTTAAAAGAAAATTAGATTTTTATTAAAGGAAAATACAAAGCAAAGGGAAATTAAATGTAGAAGAAAAAAAAGCTTCGATGATAAAAAATGTTTTTTCAAATACCGCCTTCTAAAATTTGTAATTACATTTTAAAAGAAATTAAGTCTAAAGTGGGCTAAGAGTTTTATCAATTCTTGCGTATTACGACCAACTTACAATTAGAATGGACGTCAATAAATCCAAGGTTGATGGTCGATTACTTCATTTGGATGCTCGTCTGTGCTAGTGGCAGTTAAATCTTCTAAACAACTTTTAATTGAATTTACGGAAAATTTTCCTCCATCCCAGTTACGCTATGTACGCGGACTTGCCGCCATTTGGTTTGGCAATTTGTGGAGCCTACTCCTTGTGATTGGCTCTTCTCTAGTTCCTGCCGGTAATTAACCGAATTTTCGAAATGAATTTTTGTTTCTTATAAGCAAAAGCTTGCAACAACAAACATAACCACCAAGTTTGGAATCTCAGTTCTTCAAGTTTGGTATTCTTAGTTCTGTACGAAAAACTCTACTATCTATGCGCAAAAACGGAATAATCAGTAAAATCCCCATTCAAAGTTATGAGTGATTACATTTTTTTTTCTTTTTTATAAGTTTTTATATTTAATAATATAAAAATATATATATAAGTTACACACAACAGAATGTTTGAAACTATTTCGGACATTCCTCAAGTGGAGATATATTAGATGCGTAATTATGGCGAACACCACGGCCAGGTGGATTCATTGTTTCTTAATAATAACAGCGATATGGATGTCAAATAAAAAGACTTGGAAAGTAGGAAGTGACAAGCTGAGTATGTTAATTCTAAATTAATTATGGTGTGTACCACGACGTGATAAATGAATTTTTTTGTTATACTACTGTTAATATGGAAATCACATCAACGGACTGCGAGAGCGCAATGCGACAAGCTAAGTGTGCTAATTCTAAATCAATTGTGGTGGACTTCACGACATGGTGGATATATTTTTTTTTAAATTCCGTCCATATACCTTTTAGCGAAGTAACAGATGAAAGATAAATTTTGTCCCATTCTTCCTTTTATTTGTTGTCATAAAAGAGTGAATGGGACAAAATTTGGGACATGGGACAAAATGGGACAAAACTCTTTTATGACAACAAATAAAAGGAAGGGGCGCCAAAGATTTTGACGGTGCATGTTAGGATGTGTTAAGCATGTATTTAAAATAAAGTAAAGTGTCTTTTCGTCTTGATAATATACATTTTTTGCGTCCTGAGAGCAAGGAGTATTTCGCCCCAAGTTAGAAGAAAACGTTAGCAAAACTTCTTCAATATCCCTTCTCCAATCTAGTTCCCTTTCGGCTTCTAAGACAACTCTCGCATAATATCTCTTTACGCCATTTTTTAAGCCGAGGTGACCAATTATCATTGGTTTTCTGTATTTTTTTTTTATATTAACTTCGTCCACGACGAACGCTTTTATTCTGAACGTCACAATACTGTGTGTAGACAATGCATAAATAAGAAAAGTTATTCGATATCAATAATGTTGTAGTTTATTTATTTTCATTGACTATAAAGGAGGGGAGAACGATCAAAGATGGTTCCTGACGCAGAATTTTCGGATAAATAATCTGTCAGCAAATATGACAGATATATTTTTCTCGTCGGCTTTGTTGTGTATCACGTAATAATCTGTAATAATGGGTAGATGTAAACGTCTTTTAAGATTTAAATAGTAAATGCATTTTAGGGATACATTTCCTTCAAATGTTGTATTAAATATTACAACAATTGTAAGAAATAACTAATGAATCCTCTCCTTCGTATAATTTCCTACGACATGTTTCCACATTTATATATGTTTATAATCCGATCATCAAGAGGAAAACGATGCTTGCCCTATGCAGGTTTACACTGCTATCATACCGAAAAGGCGAACTTAGTTGTGACGATGGGATATTTTTCTCCACCTTTGCTTTATAAAAACAAGTTGCACAGGGTTTTTTTCCATAAAAAGCAAAAAAGTCCTTTTTTTGTCCTTTCTCTCTTGACTTAGACAAGTGTCCAAACGTTACCCGCCCATTCGCCTGCTTCGTCTTACGGCAAAACGTAGTTTCTTTCTCCCGTGAAAAAATTTCAACTCTATTATCAACGTTCTGCAGAATTTTTTAAGCCAGTCTTCCGAAAAAAATCTGAATAATCATAATAAAGCTAATGATGACAACATGATAATGAAAAGTGGTGTTTGAGGTTGTAGTAGAATCGGTGTGAAGTTGGTCTTCGAACGAAAAAGATAAAGACCGCAAAAGATGAGAGAAAATTATATGACACAACATCGGCATAAACGAAACTTTTTTGCTCATCATTTGCTTTGTTTAGCAAACTAAGTTGTTGACGGTAACCAACAAAAAAAAGGAAAAAATGAAGCATAAAATAAAGCAGAGTGACAAAGTTTTGTAATATCTCGCCACAATGTCAAAAACTCTTTTACACTTCATTGCCGTTCGAGAGATGAGCAGCAACAATAATTAAAAATTTTCAACTCTTAACACTTAACACGGTGCTCTGAACAAGTACAACAACGCTTGCATATATACATATGTGTGCATAAATGCATACATACATGTGTACAGGGGAGGGTAAGCACTATGAAACAATATAAGTTAAAACGAAACAAAATTGATAGCACTTTATAAAGTTTGTACGTTCGTCATATAAGCATTATGTTTGCAAGTCTAAAAAGTGTCGTAACTTTTGCTCAAGGGATGGCATTGGTGTTCAAAATAAAGGTTAGGCTCCCAAAAGAGGCGCAACACATCCAGCCGCAAAACACTTTACCAAATATGGTGGATACTAATATAAATGTAAGTAAGACGCTACGGCTTGGGAACGATGGAGCTACGTTTTATGATCGCTGTCCAGGGCGATAACGACAATCGAGAAATAGGATCGAAGCAGCAGCTTAAAAACACTCAAAATGCCTTTGGTAGGGAGCTTTCATTTACATAAGAAGTAGAATGTGACTAAGTATCTGTTCATTTTAATAAATCTGAACATCGCCAAGAGCGTAAGGGTTTGTTATCAAGCAAAATTAACCCATCTAAAGACAACGAGTAACGAAAACTGATCATCATGAGACGAGGCATGTAGAAGGAGGATGCTAGCGAAGCAAGTTTACAAAAGCAAGAAGACTTTTCGCTGCCTTTGGTACGAATAGACTGGCAGAGCTACTCTCAACACCGTCGATTACAGTAAATATATCCTACCAAAAGTCGGCCCTTGTGTTTCTTACCTACAACACCCTTCCCCAGTATTTCGTAGTTTCGTGATGTTTCGCCCGTAATCACAGAGCGTGCACGTTCTTTAGGGGAAGGAAAATCAAAACTTTTACTGTAAGCTTCATAGCATGGATTTTCCCCATCCCTTGGTAAAGATACAAACGCTCTTAAGATGGAAGGTGTCAGGAAGCAAGGCAACAGTCATGAACATATTTTGCAATTACAAAGAGAAGTATTTTAACTCTGCCAGGCTTTATACTTTTTAGAAAATGTCTTATGCACAAACACGCATATCCTATACTGCACAGAGTACATAGTAATAAAATTTTCCAGTTGCAATCTCACACCTCAATACCCTAACACCCAAACAATATCAGACTTCGTGAACAGTTTACTAAGGTACGGGAGGATCCCTCCACGTCCGCAGTCGTTCCGTTATTGTGCGAAACACATATTTAGTCAGAGTCACTGTCAACAGTATTAGTGGCTTTTGGACATATGTACGCACCCTTCCTTTCAAAATGCTAGCACAAATTTTACTGATGATTTTTGTTCTGAAATTAGCGTATCTCTATGCCACACATACACTACTGAAACCTGACATTCTGATGCCTGTCATATGATAGATAGGCAAACAACGTATGTACATACGCATACGTGTGCGAGCAAGCAGTCAGTCAGACTTTTAAACATTTTTCGTTTTTATTTGACGGTTAGCTGGTATTTAAAGAGGTGGTGCCGTCACTTTCAGCCGCACAGAGACCACAAAATTGACAATTTACCATGACTTTGACTATGAAGTGACGGTACGCATACAAATAATTATTTATTCTTTTAAACAATGGAAATTTTATGTAACGGCTACGTGTACTAACATGTGCTCATCTCTGAGCGAATGTGTTTTGTGGCAAAACCAAATTAAAATTTACTACAATAAAATACATACAGATACAAATAAACTGCTTTTATTTTTCGATCTTTAAGTAATTTCTTACCTTTCCCGAGATCAAATCATGACAGGATTATGCTATTCATTAATATATTTATATAGGTGAGCAATTTATGACAAGTAACTTTTTTTCATTTATTAACTCAACTTGATTTGGAGGTAGCATCTGCTCACTGTCTACACTCTGCTGATTAATTTTACACACACACACACACACGCTCGCACGTACCCTTAGATACATATTGAATTCGAATTTGCGATCTCATACTGTGTTTACTCATTATTTATTTACAAACTCATGTACCAACCTTTTCTTTCACATGCATATGTATGTATGGTACCGTGCTACCTGTTTGGTTGATATTTTTATCAATCGAATAGAAAAAACAAAATCAACAAAACGAAGCTAACAATTACAGTAATTGCCCGTATGGTATACTTGCGACGTAAACACATGTGACAATAAATATAATGATATAAATTGCTACAGCACATCGAGAAAGTAACTTTAAGATTTCATGTAACAATAACAAATACATCGGATATTAAATGCATAAAAATAAAAGAAGTAGAAAGGTTATAGTAGGAAAAGAGCGACTTTAAATACGCTACACCTTTTCGACAGTTTGGTACAATTTCCCACTTATTTTTGTATAAAATGCTAAAAATGCTACACTTTGCACCCATTATACACTTTGTACCCTTTGTACGCTGATGGGAGGCCGCAACCTGAACTGACTTTATTTAAATTTAGCCAAATCATTTAATTTTACCAAAAATCTTGTTATTCTGTACCATTTCGCAAGTTGCCAAAATTCGTTATACCCTAGACCATCTGTACTATAAGAGTATGTTAAGTTTGTGCGAATGTACGAAAACCCAAAAAGGACTTGGGATATACCCACTTTTTATTTTACTGACCGATTCAAAATTACTTTCTAAATCGATTTAAGCTTGTCTGTCTATCTGTCCGTCTTATTTTCTTTTGTTCAACCTGCAGGTTGCAATATTTTTAGTTTAACGTAAAAGTTAACAGACTTGAGTAGCAATTGCTGACCCAGACCATGATACTGCGGTGTCAAAATTTCACCTTGCACATTCAAAATATAAGAAATTCAAAGAAATTTGCGTAGAACTTGCGTGACGTGTGCAAAACACAAATGCAAGAATGCTCTTAAGCCACATACCCAAAAGTATTATGCTCCGAACTGTTGGAAGTAACGGAAATTAGGTAGTCTCGAAAGAATCGCTCTGCGTAAAATCGCTACCAATTAACCGTTTTATAGCATGTGCAATATCCGTCCAAAAGCAGCTATTTCCGAATAAGATTACAGTCACCTCGTCATATACCTAGACTATTATGTCAATTTAAACTATTACAATAGATTCTAGTTAAGCCGACCATAACTTAGGCTGACTTAGCATCGCAATAGAACGGAAAATCTGTGGGCTAAGAATGAGGTAAACTTTTGGTACTTTCCAACAGTTATCAGCTGTAATTATTGATATTGGTAATCTTTAACCCGCTCACATTCAAAAGTTTAATGTTTTAAAAATAATTTATCAATTTTTTTTTTTCAATTTAAATTATTTTCGGTGTTAAAAAACTTTATTCATTTTGATGTTGCATAAGTTTCATGCTCTAACATATATATAACAAAGTATTAATTTCATATTTTAACAATTTCAGTACACTTTTTACAGAGAATGGCAGGAATATTTACTTTTTTTTATTATTTTTCTAAAAGAAACTTTTAAACGAAGTGATTAAGGGGCAAACTTTACCGCAAAATATACACCAACAGATACAGAGACTTTTTGGTATGCTATAGTTACGTTATGCATATGTTCGGCTATGTATCTATATGTATTTGTAAAACAGATACGCGTGCATAAATAAATGTTGATTTAAAGTACAACAAAACTTTGCCCGTCGTTTTGGATACATATCTTATTCTTTTTTTTTTTTTTGGAATTCGTAAATAATTTAAGTGAATTTTTAGGTTGAGTGAAAAATAAAAAAGCAAAGTTAAAGCAAAGTGTTTAAAGAAGATCAAGAATATGGCTTAAAGTGTCGATAATATGCCATGAGAAATTAATGAAATGCACACATATACTAGCGGACATAAAACACAAGATATGTAACAATTAGATTCATAAATTCTACAGGAAAAGTGGAAGGGTTTCCTTCCCTTATAAGCATTGGAAATTTCCAATTATCCTATACGTCTGTAATATTTCGTCTGATAATTCCGTCTGTGTATTTTTCCGAAGAAGAAATATTTATAACATTGTCGACTTTGAAGCCTTCCAACCATCTTGATCCTGATGGTGCCCGGTTTGCTATTTTCCAACATTGTGCTGATTCACTATGTTCTTCTCTTCGTCGTATTTTTAATACTCCTTTGGAAAAAGCTCGTTTTCCGTCGGTTTGGAAGATTAGTTTTATTTTACCTTTTTATAAAAATGGACCTCAAAAACATATTGAGACTTATAGGGCAATTGCCCAACTTGGTACTTGAATCACTGATAACAAAAAGCGCTGCTAGAATGGTTTTCTGGAAGATAGATCAACTTTCGTTAGTAGCTCACGCATCGTAGACGTTAGTCTACAAATTACATCACCTTGGTTTTCGAACAGTATGATTGCCGGGCTTAGTACCTCTCTGGTCGCACCCAACGGATGTTGTTGGATTCTTGCCAATCTAGAGTAGTTTTCGCCACTTTTAGTGTTCCTTAGGGCAGTCATCTTGGCAGTCATCGCTTTTATTTATGTTACATGTGAATGACCTTCCTGAGTGCATTCAACATTCCCGTGTTTTAATATTTGTAGACGACGTTAAACTTTCCCTCGCTTTTGACATGATGTTAAACTTCTTCTGAAGTTCTTCTGAAAATTTCGTCTGGTCTTATGAACCTGTGTACATGTATGTAATCAATGGTATGTTGCTGATTTCAAGCAAACGTAACAAGATTTCTTTTACGTAGTGTAATACGTTGCCCTCTTATTATTTAATTATTTATATTAATCATATTCTGAAAAATTTCTGTAATTACGAAGACTGAGGAGTTGTTTTCTACTCAACACTCAAGTTTGATATTCAGTTAATAAACCTAGACCCCTTCTGGGATTTATAAAAAGACGGTCTGGAGACTTTAATCATTCATGCGTTACCAAGTGCTTTTTTACATCTTTAGTTAGTCTAACTTTCGAATACTCCTTCGTAGTACAGATGCCATGCTGATCTCCTGCAGTCTGTTCAAGAGGACTTCCTGTTATTTACTTTGCGTGGCTTAGGTTGAGATAATATGTATACATAGATATATATTATATATACATATTAGCTTGAAGCTCATTGATTTACCTACTTTAACGTTCAGTTTGATGTCTCTAATAGGTCTGTCCAATTATCGATCTACTTACTTTATTATCCTTAAGGTTACTAGGGTCGGAGGCCTTCAAAACAGTCGCACGTGCCCTTGCTAGTTCGGGAGATATGGGGGAATTTTAAATTTTTGTGTCACGGACACTCCACAAGCGTTCGCGCCGAAAGGGAACAAACTCTGGGACAATTTTATACCCTACTTTACCTTTGGTCTATTTAGGCCCTCGATTTGTAATGAAAGAAAAAATTCTCTTTATTTCATTTTTACATTCTCTCATATATATTATGTGCCTTTCTATTTTCCCAGTATTACTAATTATACCCTACACCACTTGTGGTGCATGCAGAAGGGCTTAAAATGGACCCACCTTTTATTACGCCGATCGATCCATAATCATTATCTGAATTGATGTAAGCTTGTCGGTCCATCTGATGTCTAAGCATGTAAATTTGTGTTCAAGTTACAGGTCAGTGACGTGCTTCGCGCAAGTACGAACGCTATTGAAAATGGTTCGGATCGGTCCACTTTTCCACCACTCCCCATATAACGCCGCATTCTGAAAAGTCGTCATATGGAAAAAAAATTGTAATTTTGTAGTATTTCCGGTATACCGGCTGGGACAATTTTTGAATTCCCTCTCAAATAACGAAAACTGAAATCTGAATTTTAAGACTTAAGAGAAAGATAGTCGGTTATCCTTGTTCTACAACATATTAAATTTAACTGTTCCCGTGTACGTTGCGACTAAGATACTCTTCTTTCGAAGCTCTGGTTCGCTACGGTTTAGCAAAGTATTTCAATTTTATAAGACTAAGAAAACCAAACCATTAAAAAAATATTTAAAAAGTAGATCAGCGTTCCACTTTTTGAACTGCTGTGCCAATACCCACGGAGCCGCAAAAGTTGCTGGAGATATTTGCATAAGATACGATCTTCATTCCCTATAAAGTGCAGAACAAAATTCATCATGCTTGTTTTAACGATGTTTTCTAATCGTTCTGACTACAGAGAATAACAATCATGGAATGTCGAACCCGTTTACTAAATACTTGCATCGTAACGTTATCGCTGATAGGCCTTCCATTGTGAACTGTCTGCACCTTGTTAATGACTCTAAGCTAAACCATGTAAAGGTATGAGCTTCCTTAATTCTGAAGCTTAATTCATCGCCAGTAAGCTCTTACACTTTCGTGAAACCTATGTTGTTGTTGTTTACGAATACCATGGGAGCGTAATGCAGGTCAAGGATTATATAAAGTACTGCAACCGAGCGGTACGATATGCATCGGTGGTCCAAGACATCATATATGTACGACCAATTCATAGTTAGGTGCTCGCCTAGTATAAGATGCATAACTTCATCCTTCGCCATGGATTCTTTTCACATGCCGCGATTATTTCTTTAATTCTGTAATATTCGAACGCTGATAACGCGTAGGGCGTTTATTTTAAATCTCAAGTCACTCCACAGAATTCGATTCCAGCTGCGTTAATTTGATAGATCTGTTGTTTTCCAATCCATTAATTCCACGTGGAAATAGGAAAAACCATGCAAATTCTTCTTCTTCTTTAGACTCATGCGTGTCATTAACTATATTGTTTTTTATCTCGTTTACATAACTGGCACTTGTATTGGGATGATATGATGTATTATCGCAATGACAATCTAGCGTAACCCAGGCAGTGTATTGCCTGGCCTGCTTTACACATTCCGGGAAATTTCGGTAATCTTTTCATTAATCGTCAGTCTCATTGACGGCTTTGAAGCTTCTCACCTTGTAAATCCATTGTTTGGAATACGCTGTGAACTCATTTGCGACCTTATTGGATATGCAAAAGTGGGATGAAAGAAGGTATGTTTGAAAATTATCTTATAAACCCAAACGAATTTGAAACAATAGATATCGACCGACAACTTCCAGTTGCAGATTTCTAGTGGTTTCCGCTATTTCAAATATAGACAAAATTTGGTTTTACCATATTGCATTGTCATCGCCACCTGCAAAATTTCTGCACGATCAGACATCCGATAGTGCCCGAAATATTGATTGGATGTTCTTATGTTAAGAGGAAGGAGACGGTGCCAAGAAGTAATTATTAAAAATTTAAAGCGTTATCGTCGTCAAATTGACGCAAAGAAGAACTTGTAAGACCATAACCATGGAAAGTCACTATAAAAGCTGGAGTATCACAGCTCCATCTGGTCCAAGCTCTTCCGCCTGGGCAACGCCATATCTATTGAACATCTTTAATAATCAATGCTTCGAGATTTTGGGATAACCACAACCAACACGATACTGCCCGAAGTCCCGTATTCAACTGTTAGGGACTTCATCGCTCGTGCGGGCGGACTATAGCGCTTTTGGGTTGTTGGCATTCCACGCTATTTAGACCGTTTGGTTTACCCACGTATCCTGCAATTCCATCCAACTTTTTATCCGATGGACTTTCAGTGCTTAGGAATGGGTATCGACACGGCAATGTCAATCTTCAGAAAGCTGATTGCTTAAAGAAAAAGTGCAATCAGGCGACTTCCGAAACGTTCTGCCAAAAGAAACCTCGAAAAAACGACACTTTTTGCTTATTTTCATTCATAACTTAGGAGCCCGTGGCGATATTTCCGAAAAGCTGTCCGTTCCGAGAAGATATTCGTTGGCATCATCCGCATATTTCCTCATTTAAATTTAAACTGCTTCTTATCCCCGGTAAAGTGAAAAGAATTAAGCTTAGAGAATCACTTTATAATGTATATATAGCTGATCAATTAAGAGTAAAACGAGAAAAATAACGAAAATAGGGAGATTTTAGGTTATCGTATTTGGCGTGTTGTAACAGCAATATTTCATAATATATGGTTCCTACCACGGCATCGTTTATCACTGAAATATTTGATTTGAACCTTCTTCAATATAATACTGTCCCCAATTGTAAAAGGAGCTTCCTAGATGTTAGTTTTGCAAATTTTCCTGAAAAAGTTGTAGGTCGCCGTCCAGTCTTCAGTCTACCAACCAGGGCTTAGCTTGTCCTTTTTTTATGAGTGCTCTAACTCGGTGAGCCACCCTAGTTTTTCAAAATTGATTGAACGTACAAACGTATTCACGGATATTGGATATGCAGACTTGCGGAGATAGCTAATTCTATTAAGGAAACGATTCTGAATCGATTGATATTACAAGAAAGAAAATAAATTGGTCACCAGCAACATAGCTCTACTTTAGAAAAGTTTGGACATTTGGACACTTAGTCTTCTAATTTTAAGAAATTCAAATTTATAAATACGAAAAAAATCCTTCATGAGGATTTTCGATAATGTACATGTGCTAGCTGGGAAACAAACAATGCCAATGACAATAAACGGCCTCCAGTGAACATTTTTTCGTTCTCATTTCCCCCGCTTTTACTACATTTTATACTTCTAGCCCGGAATCTGCAGTTACGATGACCGTTTGAAAGGCGATATTGAAAAGATGGATACAAAAAATGTTTGCTCTGTTAGCTTTTTTCTATGTCCTTATTCGTCTCATTTTGTTCTGCTTATATACATGTCTGTGTTACTAAGACAATAGTGTTGTTATCTAAAGTTACAAGATTAGATTTTTATCAGATTTCCATTTTTTTTTTCTTTTCCCTTTTCTTTTTTTTTTTAAACCATAAAATTTGTTTTACAGCCCATCAAACTTTCATACTATTTGTCATATACTCTGTCTTCTTTTAATATTTGTTTTTTTTTTTTTTTTCATTTTCTATTTTGAAACCATAAAAACAAGTTTGAAACAATTTTCTTGGTAAACAATAATTTGCACCTTAACCAACAACAATAAGAATTGCATCACTAGCATAAGGAGTAGGAGTCGCAGTAGCAAACGTAGCAAAAGCACAACACCGCAAAATGTTGTTACAGCCATATGTACACACATATATAATATAATACTCTAAAGAAGAAGGAAAAACAAAGACAGGGGAAGAAGTCTTATGTGATATAGACGCAGGGCAAGTTATGTGCTGTCCTTGTCTTTGGCCTTTACACATAGGTACGTGCGTGTGTGTTTATGTATATGTGCGGTTTTGTCGTTAAAACCAAAGATGTAAGTAAAACCTGTAAATTATACCTATTAAAGTTGTGCCAACATTTATGACCTCCAACTACATGACAAGTAACATTTTTATTTGCTTTTGGTTTTTCTCTGCTTTTTATGCTTTGTTACTTACCACACTTATACACTTTCACAAATGCCCATCTACAGCCATTCATAAAAGGCACAGACAGAAGTTTTTTTGTGTCTTACTTTTCTTCTCCGTGTGTTCTGTTCTTTATATAATTTCTCGTAATTTTTCTTGTTTTCTTTCTCCTGATAATTCTTCAGCTAAAAAACAAAGACGCGTCGAACGTATTCTGGTGGAAATCTTGTTGTAACATACTATTTGGTGTTTGAATGTATTTTGATCGTTTTTTAACTTGAAAAGGCATTTATTTATTTATATTTATTTATTGAGAAAAATCGGTACAATATATATTGATCATAATATTTTTCATTATCTTCTACAACTTTTTCCCATTTTTCTGCCAATATGGCCATACTGTGTCGAAAGAAAGATATTGGTTGGACACTAGTGGTGGATTGGCGATGGCGATGGACAGCAATCGAATCATCGACTCAGCATTTCGAAATTGCATGCCAGCCAAGCCACATGCATATTCAATCAATTCGTACGGTAAGCATTTTCCGTACTTTTGGATCTTTCCCATCACAAGCAAACGTCGGAAAACATTTTATTCTTCCACTGGCAACCTGTTGAAAAGTGCTCGGAGAGTTTGAGCTGCGTCTTTGTCCAATAAATCTTGCGATTTATTGTTTTCGAATTTTTTTGGTCCTCCCTCCAGGCCGTTCTTTCTCATTGATATCAAAATCACCACCTTTAAACCAAAACCGACGATATGACATATGATCGAGTAGCAGTAGTAGTAGTAGTAGTAGTAGTAGTAGTGAGGTTCTAAAAGTGTTTGATTTGGTAAAAGTAACGAATGTCGAAAGTGCAATTCGCTGAATTCTATGATTAACGTCTGCATGCACTAAATAACTCAGTAAGGTCAAATGGAGAACTGGTATTTTATGTAGTGATAGGTCAAAATCATCGAATTTAACCGTTGCGTACATTGGTACATCGCATTACATTATTATTTTCACCAATAGATGTAACTGACCAGAATACTCGCAATCACTTATTATATACGTACCTTTGTCACTGTGTGAGTAGGCTTCTTCTTCCGTTTCAAAATTTTGACAACTCATTTGACACTGTTTCAAAGACTCTCACCCACACCTCAACACCTCAAGAAATTTCATTCATATCTCTAATAACAAAAACAAAAACAAACAACCACAGTATTCTTTAAAAACATATATATATTTTTTTTAATTAAAATTTTAAAATATATGTGTGAGAATATGAAGAAAAATTATTTAACAAACTTTATCTTCAAACTTTTAAACTCTGTGCATAAACATATGTACAATACGGACGCTCATTTCGAGTTAAGCTCACTGATTTAATTGTGTGTGTGTGTGTGCATGGGTGGCCGTGCTAATGTGCTTGCAAATGAAAATCTGCGAAATTTATATAAATTCTCAGGCATGCAGACATAAGCGCGCATATGATATTCATAAGGAAATCTTCATTTGCTAGACGGGCTAAGATTCACTTGCGTATTCTATTTCTTAGTTGACGTGCGATAGATACAATATATCAAATAAGTATATTTTATAAACAAGAGTTAAGTTGTAAATGAGAAAAGTTTACAGAAACGCTTATATTCTTACTCGTAGTTATCTAAAGTAAAAAAGAATAGATACAAAAAGTTAGGAAAGAAAAAGGAAACAGGCCAGAAGTGGAAAGTAGTACACAATTTACCAAAAAAAGAAAGAACTTTTTAGTTGGGTATGAATATTAAATAAGTGGCTTTATATGAAAAAGTGAACATAACAAAAAGAATGTGTCTTTTTACGAAAAACTCCGAAGAAAAGGAAACAACAGCACTACAATCATTTTGACTCAAAGCTTATTGTCTCTTTACATAAGGAAAATATGAATAATTATCATTTATTTATGCTGTTTATAATTTTTTGGAATGTCCTTCAATGAATCGCTGATCTATGTTATGGACTATCTTTTTGTACTACTTTATAGACTATTCGCCATAATACCATCAAATTTACGTCAGGAAGGTGTTAGCATCCGCTGAAGAGTCGTTTGACGAATGGCAAATAATACGCATTAAGTTTGCCGATGTTTTAAATTTTCAATATGGAACAAATAATGCAAACAAATTCGTAGCCCAACATGAGCAGAAAGTCAAATAGCAAGCCGAACAGGTAACCAGATCAAGCAGAAGGGCGAATCAGCGGTTGGATGGTCTGCAGCAAAGCTCAAACAAAGAATAGTAATAAGCGGTCGGATAAAAGGTTGGACAAAGACTCAAAAATTCGACCGGGCAAAGGTTTGGATGGATTTTTTTTTAAGTCTATGAATGGTGGAATTAAATGGTGAATTGAAAGTTGAAAACACCTGAAAAAATTCAAATACAATAGAACGGGAGGTATTTTCAAAATCCATTTCTTTCAAAAATGTATAGGAAAATTTGCGGTCAGGTTTTTTTAATTAACCTGGTTTTGATTTTTTTTTTTTTTCATTACGATCTAGGTGACGTCTCCTGCTCGTGCAACACGGTGGCGGTCAGAAAGAAATGAACAGGACAGAAGAGAGGAGTCTACAGCTTACTGGAAATGCACCCAATCGGTAATTGCTATGCATTTACCAGGTAAGCGCCCACTGTACCTACGACCAAACTAAACTCCACCGGGCTAAGATTTGAACCCGTAAACACTGACTTGTTAATCGCGATAAGTTGGAAAGCTAACCTATGCACAAGGTTCTAACTTTTCATCGCAATTTTATCAACCCTATATATTCTGCTCAAAACTGAGTTCTCTCTAAAATGTTATAATACATGCAGCAATAAAATTAACTGCAGTAGTTGAAAAAACGGCGTGTATTAGATTAATTTTATAAATTGTTTCCCTTATTCTAGGAAAACAATGCAATTGCTTAGTCTACGCATATATAAAAAATTCTTTTAAATCAAACAAATTTAATTCCCTTTTCCGCGTTCGCATTTAAGCTAGAGGCGCTGCTGTTGACCATATTCGCGTTTGACGTAATTCTTTAACGTTAATGTTAGGGTTATCTTTAACAATCAACGATCATACTCGTCTATAAAGTGAATGAGCTTAGAAAGCCTTCATTGTCGCCCTAAATTGAAGTTCTTTCACACAAAGCCTTTCAAACATGAAAGATAATCAATTATACATAAAATTTTGAAATCATATTCAACGCTGGAAGATGGAGGATCAATAAAAAGGAAAAAAGAAACCAATATCGGCGCAGCCTTTAACATGAACCAACCAATATCCAAACATATTTGATAATAAATGTTTGTATAGCGCAATAGAAGTGAAAAGGAAAAAGAAATCAAATAATTTACGCCTTTTTATATCAAGAGGAAATAATAATAAATCATGTGGTTTTACTTTGATTGATGACATATGTATGCAATAATGCACTAGCTTATGTTGTTATCATTATAAAAGGAAACAAAAATGAAATCAAAAATACAACAACAACAACAACAACAACAATAACAATAGCCTATATATCAACAACAATTACAGCGAGTATTGTAACAATTGATTGATAACGCATCGTGTGTATTGTGCGCAATTGTTCTTTTTTTTTTTTTAATGGCTTACTCGTATATGTTGATTTCCGTATCGCTCGACTGTGTGTTATCAGCGTAACCGTCGTTTAAGCGAAATGATGAACGCAAACTCGTACAAGTTTTTAAAATATACGATATTGTTATAATTTAATTTGTAAGTTGTTCAAATGATAATTAAATGGAAACAAAATTCTCATAAGCCAAACATATGTATGATACCAATCCCTCCAGCTTCCATTATCGGATATTTATGCAATAATTGAGAAAAAAAAACGACTATACATTCACAAGAGCAATCAATGAGATAAACAAGTTACGTTTTTACTTGCATACATATTGAGGACTTCATAAAGGGTGTAAGTAATTATATTTCGGTATAAGTTTACTGCCAACATTTTATACAAATGCCATGCGCATAACATACCTATTTAAATTCCGCAATTCATCTACTATCTAGTTCCTTTAAAATTCCATTATTGTCAGTTGATATATTTCCATTTCATTTCACTAGCACTGGCACGTCGACACATCTTTCATGGTAATTACTATTTGAATGGAAATAATAGTTCGCAGAATATTGTACCTAAGTAACTGACTTTATGGCAAATTAGACTAAGACGACTAAAGCGAAAAAACCAAATTTTTCAAAATTTCTTTTCCACAACAACAGAAAAAATTACCTATTCAGTAAAGCAAAGATAAGCCGAAAACAAAAGAAGAAATGACAAGCAAGAAAAATATATTCATCTAAGACCCAGCCTTCTTTACACTTCGAAAAAAATGAAATTTTAATACTTTATACTATCGGTTAGGCGTGGCCGATTTTTTTTAATTTTTCCGAAATATACCTGCAAATGTTTATCGCCTGCCTACTGTAATTTGCAAATTGCGATGAGACAAAAAACAACAAGCAGAGGTGCTCTCAATTTACATGGTGCTGTAGACGCGTCTTTAAACCGATCTAACTCATTTTTGTTACCCACCTGCCTGCAAGAACTTCCGATGTTTCTGCCAACTTTGGAAGCCATACGATGACTTTTGCGGCCGTGAGAAACACAGACATTGCAAAAACAGGCAAAAAGCCAGACGGACAGATGGTCAGATGGCCGATATCGAAATTACATACAAATACATAATTCATAATCACTGAGCATCATTCTGGGTGCTACAAGCATGTTGACAAAATGAATATAAAACCATCCTTCAGTAGTGGGTATAAAAACTCACTAACAACAGCAGAAAGACAATGCAGACAAATTACTATCACACGTAATATAGCCAGACATTCAAGTAAAGATTTTTAGGCAATGAATACGTTAGCAGCTGTAAAAGCGGGTGTAGTTATGCATACAATGCTAAGCTTATGTGTATGCAGATGAATGTTATGAAATTTGAAATTTCATCTATCTTTCCGCATAAAAGTAGACAAGGAAGTGAGTGCTATAACACATCTGTTTCGAAGTAGGCATCGCATCAAAGAAGTACATATGGCAATTTTGTGTAAACCAGTTAGCAAAGGAGAAAACAATGTCAGTCATTAACAGGAAGCTAATCTTCAGGTGGGTGCAGAAAACATATTTTAAAGTTCTTTTATCTGCACCACTAAGGGATAAAAGAGAGAAAAAAGCGTTTAAACTAAAGAAATAGATCTGCGTACGACTTTGCAGAGTAGAGTAGAAAAAAACTAGAAAACTATTCTTTTAAATTTCATAAGGTTTCGTTCGCAAAGAAGACATCCGTTAATTTCAAATTTGTACATCAATCGATAAGGATATGACGTTATAGTCATTGGTAGTACTTTTCCAACCATCACAAATGTTCACCAGAGCCCTCATAAAATATATATTCTTGACTTGTGCAAGATCCTACATTCATTTCGGCGTGTTGGCCGTTCCGTTAGTATATCGCAACCAAAAGCTGGAGAACTAACTTAAAACTATCACAATATTCTTTCAACCGGTGTCCGATATAAAAGGTGAATCTTTTCCAATGTAAAAAGCACAAATGCTTAAAAAAATAAACTTGGTATCAAAGTTAGTTTGAAACCAATAATATCGGTCCGTAGACTCGGCCGGAATCACCAAAGGGCTTAACATCTTCCAGTCCTCACTTTACAACTTTGAATTGAATTTTGAATGCTTCTTTACTAAAATCTTTTCAAACCGGTTGAAAAATTCACTAAATGAGGCCAATCGTTTGCTCCGTCGGAACTATTTAGTGCGGCGTAATATGTGCATATTTTAATTTTTACAAGTAAGACGTAACGAGTGTACAAAATTTCACTCCAGTTTGCAATCGAATGTCATGCATGAGCTAATGATGAACATTGAAACAATGGGGCCAAAATGGAATACAGTTTTTTTGTTTCGTTATGAGTTTTCCCCTTCTTTAATTTAATATGAAATAACCATAAAATAATAATGATTATTTTTATTAATATTTCACTTACGCAAATAATAATATATAATAAACTAAGAGATTGATTTGTACGGGATTTTTTGTTTTCTTTCTCAGTCCCGAAATTTATTTAGTAGTCAAGATTTTCCTTTTATTAATTTTGTTAAAATATCTTTCCTTCTTCAAACTTCCCCTGATCTATGGTCACATTATATATATATATACGTAAACTTCAATTCAAGCACATTTTATTATAACTACTACTCCACCAAAAGTTTTTGGTATCCTCTTTTTACACATTACATCCATTCATTCATTCAACTCTAATTTTGTTCTTAAGTAGTTTTATTAAATCTTGTGTATGTGCCAGTGTGAAGGTTTTTGTCTTTTCAGTGTTGCCCGTAACAAAAACCCACACATGCAATAGCACATGAGACCTTTACAGTTTTGTGTAAATATGTTTCTACGTAAGAAACAACAGTTAACTGACAATATGCACACGTACTCGCATATAATATGGTACAAATGTGTTAGTAACAAATTGCTTTGCGTCAAGTGTCATGTAATTACAACACATGACTACCATGTGACAACATGAATAACACAGAGTTGTCATTGTGAACTTATATGTATTCGTTGTATACCCGTGTGTATGTTCATCTTCTGTTATAAGCGTTAACGTTTTTGTTATGTCTCACTGAGATATACGCACATAGCGCCGCATTACTACCACAAAATATTACATTTAATGTTAAAGGTGTCATTTTTTATGGCCTTTGAATGATTGTCATGGTGGGTGATATAGAAAACTCCGCAGCAGAGGAAACCGAACTAACACAAGACACCACGACATATATAAAAACAAAGATACAAACAATGACTACTTTTCATTATAGTTTAAATAACATTTTTTGTTTTCAGCTCCCTTCGTACATCAACCGATTTCATAAAGAAATAGAGTGATGGAAGCATACTGGACGTTAATGTCTTTATAACAAACTTTACAATCTGTTCCTTGTCCTTTCTTTCAATAAAATTTATTTCGTTGTTTGCTCTCTACAATATTGAATATAACCCTAACAGACGGCTTCCTCCTGAGTTCGCTATAAGTGCTTTAGGCAACCGAGCAATTTCTTTACTACAGCAATACAACCATTTACTATCCATTATCAACCGTAAGCTCTAGAAAAACTAAAATCTAAGATTTTCAAACAATTAACTAACCTACTAACCTTAATAATAATGCGCTCTAATCCAATTTTCAACTTAATCACCCAAACCGAACACAATTGCTGCTAAAAAATCAAAATCTTTTAGAAGTAAATCTCGTTTATAAAATAGATACCTGAGATTGTCTTCAGTGATACTTAAAGACCTAACTTTGCCATATTTCCTTTTGCTATAGTGAGTTTAGTGAAGCAATATTATCGTTACCAGTGAAACTTGTAAACAAGAAAATCCTGGTCAATGCTGAGCTAGCTTGACGGCTGCCTTCCTAGGTCTGCAACCGCAGACTTATTTATACCACCTACTTTGTTTATATTGCTTACTACTTAGAAACAAGCCCGCGCCATGCCAGTGTGACAAGGACAATAGTTACTATATTTGGATCACTATGGAAACCATTCGCGGATCATCACTACTACTTCTCGACTGGATATTGATATATCTATAATATGTTGATATATCCATAAGTCATTTTATTATAGACTACTCCCCTCTAGTCGCACCGACCAGAGAATATCGTCTTTATGCTAAGACGATTCCGTCCTGCTCATACCTTCTATCATACCATAATCTTCTGCGCTTGGGCTTCTCAAAATGAATGCGCATTTATCCTCAGTGGCGATGCATTGCAAGAGCGACCTCCTTTTGCGTCGTTTGTCCAAAAAAAAAAACAAAGAAGGCGAGTACAATTCCTTTGGCACAAATTTAGGTATGCTACACACACACACTTTCAATTTATTAATTACACGCCCCCACGTTGGGCGTCTCTTTTGATGCCCAAACAAAAGGCCCGTTATATCAAATGTTTACACTATATTCTACGTTGGTGCGCCATCTGTTTCTAAAATTCGCATTTGTATTTAACATGTCAACACAACGAGTATTTCAACCGATCGGTAAATGCGTATTATTGTAACTTGCTAACTATACTGCCATCGAATCTTACCAGATGACATTTAGACATTATTAGAAGTTTTCCTCAAGTCCCAAATAACTTTACTACATCATAACCAGAAACTTAAGACGGGAAACACAGAACCATTCAGTTAATACCAATCTTCCAAGCAATAGTGCAAAATACACTCAACTTAATGATTTCAAAGAAAGATTGCTTGCGTTCTTGGTTGCGTTCTTGTCTTAACGAAAGATATTTGATCCGAAAGAAGGAAAATCGTTTTGCTGCCTCTCGCCACGTCAAGAAGAACATAATGTGGTGATCTGCCGATATAAAGACAAACTCTTCTCACATTCTCCATCTATTTTCAGATTCTTCCATGTATATGCAGCTTTTCTAAACGTTCCATTGCAGAAATTATAAAGAGATCAATTTAATACTATGTTGGCACAAGATTGCTGCTTCATTGTAACTCCACTCAACTAAACTCCATGATTTTCAATATTAAAAAACATAAATATTCCAATAATCCTAGTGCTTCCATGCTGGCCATTATTTTTAAAGCTTTTTAACATATGGTTGTATATTGTGAGAGTTGTTACAGATACAACTCTGGATCGCTGACCTCTCTCGTGTAGAGAGGTTTGTCGTTGAGGACAAAGTCTGGAACCAAATTCATGAGGAAAGAGAAAGTAAGAAGAGAAAAAGATGGTGGCCTTGAATGTGGTCGTAATTTAATTTCCTAGAGTGAATGAAAATTTGCTGAAACAAAAATGAAAGGGGAAATAAATAACGTGGTTTTGGGTTAAAAATCAAGATATGGAGTACCCAGAAATTGAAAGATTTCCCAAAAAAGAGTCCG
Organism: Glossina morsitans morsitans; assembly: GCA_001077435.1. Classification (NCBI taxonomy): domain Eukaryota; kingdom Metazoa; phylum Arthropoda; class Insecta; order Diptera; family Glossinidae; genus Glossina; species Glossina morsitans. Next base: position 15,666 of record CCAG010017181.1, on the reverse strand, counting down.
CAACAAACTTTGAAATTCGTGTATACATGGGAACTGTAAGCGAAAGAAAAGAGGTTCATGATTAAACCACGCCCAAAAAAAAGTTGTATTTAATAGAACAGAATAGAAAAAATAATATGAATAGACATTTCCTTGTTTACTATTGGAAATCTGTGGAATTTAATTACAAACCTGCCATTAAGAAGTAATAGTAAACTCGCAGTAATATTGGTGATTTTTCTTCTTTTTTATTTTGGTTAAATGTGGTCGCAAGGAGGGTGCTCATTAAATTGGACATTTCGCAAGCTTTTTTTTTTTTTGAATAAAAATAAGTTAATGGCAACGGTTCAAACTTACTGGTTTGCTAAGAACATCGAACTCACTGCCCGAAAATATTGTACGCCATGTTTGGGAATAAAGGAAAGGCATGTTCAAAAATTTGTAAAGCTAGTGGAGTTGATAAGCTATTACGTAGGTTACGTCTATATATCTGAAACGGAATGTTAATGAAAAATAAATACACTCGCTTTTGCAGTATTGCTGTAGAAGAAAAAAAAATTTCTTAAGTGCGTAATTAAAACTTGCATTAAAAACTATATGAAAATTCGGCATACTTGTAATAAGCGATGAAATGGAATTATGATAAAGAGAACATAGAAACGCAAAATATATACACCTGAAGAATTTGTGTGGTATTTAAGCACTTAAAAAACGGTCAAGTTGGAATAAAAATTAGTGGAACTGCTTAAACATTTATTCTATAAATCAATGCATTAAAATATAGAATCATTCAGTATTGTAAGAATATATAGAAAAATTTGTAAAAGAAAGCAAATAGTGCAGTGAAAACACAATAAAGATTGACGTTTACTATAATTCTCTTGTTTGACTTTAATTCCGGCCTTAATTCTCACTGTAATTCTGACTTTAATTCTGACCTTACTTTTTACTTTAATTCTGACTCATCTGAACTGTGGTCATTATCTTATATAATAAATTCTTATGCTGGCTTAAGCAAACTAATAGTTTTAAATCAGGTTATTACTAAAGTCACATTTAATGTGGGTTATAACTAAAGTAGGTTATCTTAACTAGGTTTTAGCTAGATTTATATTATGTGGAAATTTACGAAAGTGTAAACTTAGCATAAGTGATTAATAAGTTAGTAAGTAGTAAAATAGTAGTTTTAAACTAGGTTATTACTAAAGTCACATTTAATGTGGCTTATAACTAAAGTAGGTTATCTTAACTAGGTTTTAGCTAGATTTACATTATGTGGAAATTTAAGAAGTGATTAATAAGTTAGTAAGTCGAAGTAAGTCGATGAATCGATAATGCTACAATAGAAAGGAAAATAATATATATGAGAAAATAAATATAGGAATGAAATAAAAAGAATTTTTTTTTTTTATTCATGAGACGAAAGTAGCGTTAAGATACTTGGACTCAACTTAGCGGTCTTCCATTGCAAACCATGGGCCGAAGCAGACCGAAGGTCCAGAGCTTATGATCAGCCCGTTCGGTAAGTAGGTTTCTCACGCCTGTCTGTTCGCATAAGATCAAAGTAGATGCATTTCGTTTAGGTGTGACCGTTTGTGAAGTGCTCGTGAGACAACAATTTAAAGTCGCTTCACACCTGTCGAACAAGCGAGCTTCAACTAGCACTAAGGAGTGGCCATAGAAATAGGTCGCTCAATAGTTGGACATACTTTGAGGACTTACAGATATAAGCCTTTACAGGCCTCTTACAGCCAAACTTGTACATATCTCTCAATCGTTTCAGATCGATTGTTTTTGTAGGAGGTTTAATTAGAAATCGTTAGCAACAAGACACAAGCAGAAGTCTCTAGCATTGCTGTGCACCTGTCCACCTACCAAATTGTGGGGTTCATATAATAATAAAGATTCAGCGTTCCGATCAAATTAATCAAGTGACGTATTGTTGACGTATTCTTGCTCACAATATATTAAGATGCAAATTGAAAAATACTTAGGAACATAGTTGCCCCATCTCTCTTTATCTCCGTTTTTATATGACATTTGTTTTGACATTCATTTATGATGATTTGTTACACTACATAAAATAAATAAATAAAATTTTTAATTCAATATCAAATAAAGGAACAAACAATACATTGTGTAAGACAAGCATATATTTACTCTTCCTAGTATACTTCCAAATATGTTTCTAAGCCAAAAGGCAGTAGGTTATCATCAATCATTGTTTAAGAACGATTTCCGTCCCCTATATGAAACGAGCATCTTACGCATATGCTTATGCATGTTGTCCATATATTTTTGTTATTTATCTTTAATAATAAATGAACGGTTTTAGGGTTTAAGTTTTTTCTTTCGCCTCTGTTTCTACGTAAGTGAATTAACTAATGTTTGAACTGTGCCGTAGTCTGCCATTGTTAAACGTTAAGGAGCACATTCTGTTTAGACCTACTTAGGGTGTGTGCATATAGATGTGTTCTCTAAGGTCATCTTGACGAATAACTAACATGTTTGTAAACATTAATTTTCTTTTCATTGAAATCTTCTCAAATTGAAGTCATGAGTCTTAAATGTTTTACTTTGATGGTTACAAATGATTCTGTTGAAAATGTTTTGCAAGTGTTTAGGAATGAGAATTTGGAAAGACTCAATGCTCTTACCTTCTTCAAATACACAATGTAAACAAGCTATTGCTGCGTACGGAGGACAATCTACCTATCCACAGACAGTATTAAGCAGCAATAGCTAATTACCAAGCGAGGTTTAAAGTTTCAAGGAAAAATTTCCAATGAAATCTAAAAGCGAAAAATAAAACCTTTTGAAAAAAGGCTTGGAATGATATAAGAAGAAATACGGCTGAGTAAAAGCTTGTATTGGGGTCTGATCCAGAGATAATTTAATTTTTCTCTATCTTGTTTTCATTTTATTCAAATCTCTTCCAGTTTTGTTCGATTTAAGTCATTAAAAATATTAAATATATGTCAGAATGTAACACACTTTTACATAAATATATGAGCACTCAAAATGTAAATATGTAAACAGAGTAAAAAAGATTACATTTTAACGCGCTTTTTTAGCTTCGAGCAACATTTTTCGTTTTTTTTTTTTTACGTTCTATACGACCGCAAATCTTTAATGTTTGCCTAGCAGTTGAAGATACTTTTGAAAGTGCTTAGACATATTAAAATAACATGTTTATAAATGAGCACAATGAGCTCTCTGATGACGACAAAAACAACAACAACAACAACAACAGCAACAGCAACAGCAACAGCAACAGCTACAACAAGGTAAACACTTTTTTATTTTCTATCTGACGATCGTCAGACCGTATTTATGGTTGTAGGTTAATGCGTGAATTGTGACTTATGAAAAACATTTTAATGAATGAATGCTTTAAGCTTTTAATCTTCCCATCTTTCTACTTTTTTTTTTTTTTTTTTTTTGATTATATAAAAAACAATCGTTTTATGCAAAGACAAGAACGCTTACTTAATGCTTAGGAAAAAGTTACGTATCAAGTTAACTTTGGACTGTCTTATGATGATTTTGCTTCTCTTTACGGGATAAAGTTATACAGTATTGGAAGTGTTGCAACATAAAGGTAAACATTAAGTTAAGCATTAAAAGGGTCATTTACTGTCTTAACCACCTTTTGTCGCAACAATGAATAATGTGTAGGTGTCCATGTATATACATCCATGTATATATATATTATATACCGTGTGCAAATACACGTATTAGTAAATTTACTGAAGCTTATACCATAGACGTCACTGCTGCTGCTGTTACTAAAATGCATAAACTATTATTATTTTTGCTTTTTGTGTTCGTGTGCTGTGCATATAAAAACGCAGTTTCATTTACTTTGTGTTAATAAAATCCCAACACAAGATGGGTGGTAGCTAAAATATACTGGTGTTTTTCCTTTTCTTCTTTCTATGCTGTAGCCCAGCATTTTATTTACATAATAAATATACATACGTGCATAAAAACAAGAATGGAGCAGAATTTACTAAGAACACTACTGCGCCATTGCAGCAAAAGTCTTCTAGTCACTTTATACACCAACCATAGCAAGTACATTAAAGTTATGATTAAATAGAAATAGACATCAGAGAACTTATCAGAAACGAAGTTTTTCTTGATTAGAAACTACCCGTTTACCCATAAGCTTAAATCGTACGCTTTCTGTTTGCATCTATACAACGTGCAGCAAAGGATCTATTAAGTGTGTACGTTAAGATGTGGGTAATCACTGGCAAAACTTAACTTCGATTTGTCAATCCGGCCCTATGTCTGGATTTCTGATGTTTGTGCATCAATTTTTATGTTGCACCAGTGAAATAACTATTAAATCGTTACAATCTAAGGCTCTCTTCTCCTTAACGTTATTTTTTAATAGTATGTTCAAATTGAGTCACTTTGCAAACCAATGGAAGTGCGCAAAAACAATTATGGTGGCTAACCCTAATAAGCCAGAAAATGTCGTAAGATTGCATAGGCCAATTAGTTTACTGATTACTTTTTCTAAAATGCTAAAGAAATATACCATCAAGCACTAGAGCAAAAATCTATTATTCCTGACCATCAGTCCGATTTCAGGAACAAACGTGCTGCCATTGAGCCATTGTGGTGTTTTATCCATCAGAGAAGTGATTGGAAGTACAAATTGTATTCCACGACTTTGGAAATGCCTTCGATAAGGCTTGGCATGATGGACTACTTTTCAAACTTAAAAAATTTCTTCCAACTTCTATGTTTTTTCTACCTGCTACCGTTAAAAATGATAGATCCAATATAGATAGAATTGCAAGCAGAGTTCCCCGGGGAAGTGTTCTAGGCTCAACACTCTATGCAATTTTCACTTTAGATTTTCCGATCGCTGACAATATTTTAACTGCTACGTTCGCTGATGACCCAGCAACCCTCTTTTCCCTTAATCCCTTGAATGTTTCGTACGAACTACCAAATAAATGCTAAAAAATCTATGAATGGCAAGAATATCCAAACCAACCACTTTCTAAAATGTTTTGGCTTACATGTTAGATTAACAGATTAACATGGCAAAATCACATTAAAACTTGACTTAAAAACGAGAAGACTCTATTGGCTAATTCGTTCAGAATTTCAACTCAATAATATATGCATTTTATACAAGAGTATCGTCCAACTTATTTGGATTCATGACTTACATCTGCGGGGAACAGCCGGTACACTAACATTGAAAAGTTCGAAAATGTCAATCTAAAACCCCCCGTCTTATTGTTGTAATGCATCGTTACTCGTTAGCAATAAAACTATTCATGATGACCTGGATTTTCCACCCATCAAAAATCTAGTTCAACGCATTTGCTCAAAATATCTTGTCAGTCTGAATAATCACGTAAATAATTGGGCAATATCTCTTCCCCCATGAAATAAGAAAATTCCCATGAAATAGGAAAACTGAAAGCCATTATATATTCGACTTTCCATTTAGAATTTAATTTCCAGTTTTTACTTTTTTAAGTTATTTTAATGGGTTTTTTCAAGTTTATACACCTTCCTTTTTAAATATTTAACCACAAACCTACGCTATTACATTGCTTCCGTTAGGGGGCAATAAAATATGTAATTTAAAAAAAAATGTTTTGTGTTCAGTCTAAACGTCGCAATTTTTCGATATTTTGACTAAGTTTTAACGAATAAAGAAATTCTGTTGAAAAAGCCGTTATATGAAAAAAATCTAACATTTTCAAAATTTCTAGCCAAAATTCGCTGTAGTACTTCTGCATTTTACAAATTAGAATCGAATAAGACAATTTTTGAACACCCTTTGAATATAACCGTTGCAAAAATGTTGCATTTAATTTATATATGGCAAAAATATTGAATTTTTAATATTTTATAATTAAAATTGTTATACAAAAGCTATTTGGCATAAAAATTAGGCGGATGGAATTTAGTCCACGTGGATATACTTGTTGAAACGAGTGACAAATAACAAGCTTTTCGGCAGGAAAATGAATTTTTCCAAATTTGAACAGCACCTTATGACGTTTCGCACCGCCCAACACGTAAGGTCTCCCATGAAAAGTAGGACGTTACTAAGAAACACGATACAATTTTGGGTATTTTATCACGAAGAAGTGAAGCATTGTATTAGTCAACCTGATATACAGTACGCCCGAATATAATATTTTTGTTTGTTTCTTACAATGTCTCTTTCACGAACCTATTCAAATTATTTATAAATTTGCCCGAAACTATTTAAGTCATTTATAGATTTGCTCGAAATGATAACAGCAAAGTTAAGTACGTATTCGTTAGTGTTGTCTTTGTAATCTTACTAAGATTTTTTTAATTTATCGTCGGTGATAGTCCCATATATTGTATCAAGTAGGAAGGTACGTGTCATGCTATGTGCGCATACATATTTTTGTTATATGTAGCAAACGATAAACAGCAATCAGGACGTAGTATTCATACGCTTAGATAACTGTCTCGACATCTGCAGTGGTTTCTTGGTTTGTTGGCCGACGTTATACGTGCTGAATGTAAACTGCAATCGGCACCTCCCAATGAGCTGGAGAGTCTTACACCACTTAGGGGTCCTACGGTCCGGAAGTGCCAAGTATCAGAAATTTGGTATGGGCTAAACTCTCCATAAGCAGGGCTTATCTAACGTCTCAATAATTAATCATTTTATGGTAACCACAGTCACCATTGAAATCTCCGCAAGGGTCGTAAGGGCTGCGTTATGATAATCTGACATCCGTGGTATCCATAACGCTTTACCGTTCAGATTGCTCATATATTCTATCCGATTTTTGTCAATGGATTTTCAATGCGCAAAGAGAAGTATCGATACGAGTCGCATCCTATCCTATTAAAATTACGCAAGCCTTGATGTTCAATATTAGCTGTTTAAAGCAGACTCTACAGATGTCTACAAGCAGACGGCTGCCGCTCCTCTAGATGGCCTCCATGAAGAGTTCCCGTCGTCGGTGATGCTTAAACAATATATGCCCTATCTTTTTCTTTTTTACTGGAAACGAATGTATCTTTGGTTTAAGGACAAATTTTCTAGCATAAGAGGTGACAGCGTTGCTTAACTATGAAGGTTTGTTGTTGCGACCGATTTTCTGTCTGCCAAAACAATTTTGCATTAAATTACTTTTTTACACTCTTCAAGTTCGGTTCAAAATCATATAATTGATCTACAACGTCGTCTACAATTAACAAAAATCAAAAGTTGTCATTAGTTTAAGTGGAATAACTTTCCTAATGACTTCTACAATGTTATGCTACTACGCTCGTGAATTGCGGGGGTATATGTTACGCTTTGAGCTTTTGTACTGATCATATTTAACCTGTTATATATAAAATAGTACATACATTTACAATGCGAACGTAGTAGCTTCTCCTTCTAAGCGAAAATCTATAATTTCCAAATCTATACATTTGAGTGAGGGCTATGGTGCAATATGGAGCAATATGGTAGAACCTTCAGAAAGCATAGGTATTTGCTTGTTTTAAAAAACAACAAAGAAGAAATTATACATGAAGTCGCACATGAGGCAACAAAGAATTCAGTTCAAATTTCTTTCTATATGCAAGAAAAGACGTAAGCATATCGGATTTTTCTATTCGTTCCCATAAACGGTATACATACTTAGTAAGCACACTTCACTGAAACGATTGATTGATTGTTTCAAATATTTATATACACAACTTTTAGTACCCGCGCTAGCAATTGTCAGCTCGGATTAGCTTTCAAAATAGGTGAAATAGTTTTTAAATTCTCTTAGTTACCAATCGATGTGTGATCGTATCGCAATAAAGCCCAGCCAATCCAAACAGAAAAACTGCGGAAAAAGAAGAAAGAGGTTGATATCAAAAGTAAAAAAAAAACAACAATAATATTATTATTATTGTTGTTGTTATTATCATTATGATTATTATTATTATTGGGACTACAACCGTATAAGACATCAGTTATGGTAACTTTTTCCATATTGCACACACCTTTCATTCCTTATTGGGGTATACTGTCTGTATGTTTTGTGTGAATGAGATGATACGTAGATGGCCTTGTGCTGCCAATTTAGTACAATTATGTCCAGCTTATTGGCGTTGATTGGACGGTCAGTTATAGCCTGTCCGGTATTCTCGTTCTCCCTTACTGGCGCTGGATGATACTTGTAATATGGGACTTGCGGTGTTTGTATACTGTGTTTCTTACCCAATGCTGGATATACTATTTTACACGTATGGTTGTGCCTATTTAGTTATGCCGCGGAGTTGCCGGTATGATCAATTATTTCTATCTGCTTCTGCATAAGTCTGTTTCTATTTCTTGATTCGTGTGGATATTACTTTATCGTTTATAGCTACAAAAAATCCTTCCGTCTTAAAGAACAGCTCCACTCTGATTAACCATTGGTATGTACTCTGCAGGTCAATTGTACCTTTCTCCCCCTCATTCGCAAGATTTCCGTGTAATTGTTTCTGGGTCCAATTACATAGCATCTGCTGGTGAGTTAGTATGTTATTTGGCATCTCACGGCCACTGGTACGTGGAGTGTAGCTTGCGCCTAATTGCATCAAACTTCTGCGATAGGGCGTTCTCTTTACGACCTAAAATATGTGCTTAAATTTTCCACCGGTACATTATGTAAGCTCGGTAGGTACGCTAGCTCACGACCGACTTATTGGCGCAGTAGGTTGATTCACTCTTTGGTACTTCGCGATTGGCATACATGTGCATGGTGGTTCTTATTGCCTTTTTGCGTGATCTAGCTCCGTGCCGCTCCATTTCACCACTTCAAAAAAGTAGATGTCACTTGTATAGCCCGAGTATTGATAGCTGTACATTTGTATTTTGAGTTGAGCTTGGTTTTGAGTATCGTAACTAACCTTTTTTTTAAATGCGGATCTAAGTTTTTCCTTCATTTCCTACACCAATGTACTTTTCAATATACAAAGCCTCAGATATTTGTACCTTTCTTCATTGCTCAAACTTTCCATTCTATCATCAGTGTCGAAGGAAAGTGAGCCTCAATGTGCGCGGCTTTTTATTGCGCTGAATTGATGGATCAATCTTACTATCTCGTGCAGCTTGTCTATGTTGGGGGAATATACTTTGATATCATCCATGTATACTAGGTGGTTGATGCGAATGTCGGTGCCTGTCGGAGCTGTCTGCTAAGGATGTTTATTCCTAAACAGAACCACAGTGGACTCAATGCGTCCCTGTGAAATGTCCCTCGTCGGAATGGAATTCGGTGACTTGTTTCCATACCAGTACAAAGCGTCACATTCCACCGATCCATAGCGCGTTCTAAAAAGTCGATTATTATGTGATTGACTTTGTATATTTGTAAGACTTTTAGCTACTTTTAGACTACTTAGTCATGCTGCGTTGAATCAAATGCTTTCTTATAGTCGATGTATGCCATGTTCAGATTCCATCAACTGTTCTTTTGGGTTTCATTCGACATTCTCTCTTGCACTGCAGGGTCGTTGATATGTTGGCTGCCGCGTGTGCGGTTATTACCCTCCTCATAGTTTTCCATGCCTGCGTTGCTTCCAGGTGATTCCCGTTCGTTCACCAATCGATTGCTGTTGTCTACCACCATAGAAATTATGTCGCTTTGGTTTAGTTTGGGGTAATCTGTTGTAAACAGTTATTTTATTTGGAATCTATATCTTGTTGTGATTTGCGTTTGGTTGAAGCGAAATAAGAGCGCATTATAGCTTTGTCCATTTCTGTACTCCATCTTATTCGCTTTCGAGTTGCCTCCGCTGTTGTGGATGGGAAGGTCCTTCCAAAGCACCGTTAGCAGAAGAGATTGATCTATTGGGGTCATTGTCCTGGAGCTGCCGTGTCGCACTTCGTTCTCCTTATGAAGGTCGCACGAGGCACCTGTATTCGCATTCATCATCAGTGCCAGCCGATCATTTTGACGCAGGTGTCGACTAGGTAGCCGCCCATTCTGGGACTGTCGCGCCTGGTTTTTTCAGTTAGTCGGGTTTTTAGTGCATGAATAGTGTTTATTATCAACTGCCCGGTGTTCTTAGAGGGCTTTCCCCTATCCACCATCTAGGGACACGTCCAATGAGGGTTCCCGACTAACCCCACACAGGTTATTATTGTTATTATTATTATGAATGGTTTCGTGGCTTGTGGTTGCTTACTACTTGTAAAAATAAAACACAAAACCGTTGCTCCGACTGTTACCAATACATAGACAACACAAAGGGCAACAATATAATCAAAATAAAGTATCATAAATCACGGATGCTAACATACATTTTTGCAAAGTTAATGCCATGACTTACACTTTCATACTTGTGGATATAGAATATGCAGCTACGAACGTATCCTTTATACAACATGTATTCTTTATATCAAAGTTTTGCAAATTTAGTTATATGAAGTCTCTATTTAAAACTATTTACGTTCCCCAACCACATTGGTAGACGCACAGAGGAGGTAAATCTTCAATCTGCGTGTGAGTTCACGTTTGCGAGGTGAATGTTAGAAAATTTCTTTCATAAAATATAAAATTTTTTCATTTTCGTTACTTACTTTTCTTAATCTACATATATGTAAATTTCGCAAGAAAATTTTAACTCTTTCTATTAGAGTTTTTTTCCAAAAAAATATTTATTTTAATAATTCATACTTTTTTGAAAATTTTCTTCTCAACTTAAAGTTATTCGTTTAGAACTTGTATTCGAAACATTTGCACCATATGACACAAGTGTCAAAGAATGACACTTAAAGAAAATCAAACATCCTGTCTAGACGTTTGGCACCTTAACTGAAGAATTCTTTGAGTGTGTAAAAATACGAACATATATCTCAAGTATGACTTCACAAAAGTTCTTAAGAAATATTTCAGATAAATTTCATGTATAAAACAAAATGTTTAAAAAATAATTTTGAAAAAAAGTGGATGACAACCAAAAATTGTTCATAACATCAGCCGATTAGTTTTGTTTTCCGAACCGACAAAAATATCCGCGAGTTCAGGATATTTATTAAAAACATATGACAACAAAGCAAACGCAAGATGTGATGTAAGCGCATTAAACGTATCGTGCAGATGCAACCTTAACGCACGCTTCATACTTTGGTGGGACAGCTTGTGGAAAATTTTGTAAAGAATATCTTGACAGATAGTCATACGAATTTCTCTTAAAAAAAATCAGATACATGTAGTTAAGACGGTCTCACTTAGCCACTACGAGTTAATATACATTTTAATAACTTATTACATATTGGCTTGATAGGTAGACAATTTCGTAGATCTTGCATCATACCAATTAATATGTTCCCAAGCATTCAATTTAAACAAATGAATTATGCGACTTAGATATTTTTTTATTTTAAAGAAGAAGGCAAATTAAACCAAAGTTGGCCAACGCTTGCAGCACATATCCTTCGCACAGATTATCTACGCAGAAACGTGAAATAGCCAGACTTCTTATCCAAAATCCTTTTTGCACTGCCCAAAAATTTGACGTAACTTCTGCCGGATCGGTCGACGATTTTCGCTATCGTACCTTCGTAGTTTACGAAACACAAAAATCTTACGATCGTCTTTGGGTTCATGGTACTCAATTACTTTCGTATAGAGTTAGGTTCTTCAGAGTATTTGTTTGTTTCTGATTATCCTATATTTCCACCCTCTGTAAGAAATTGTTTCTTAATTTGTAATTCATTTATTCCGTTTGCGACATTATGGCTCTGTTTTGCTGGTTGTATTTTTTATTTCTAATATGTTCTCCTCGGATATGTATTTATATAAATCCACTCTGCGTTTCTCGTTATTACACAATTCATATCTTGACACTGATCATGTATTCAAATGTGTTATAAATTTAAGTATTATATTACGGCTTTTGCATAGTCACCACACGTGTAACTATATATAAGGCTGTCTATATAGTGCGGACGAGTAATTGAGCTTTGTTTGTTTCACAAATAAAGAGGAACGGAGCTCTGAACTCAACAAAGTCTGATAGACAATAAAAAATAATGTGCGATGGTTAGAATTCGAAAATTCTCCCGCTCTGTTTAAGTGAGAGAATTGTCGCGTTCTTACCTCAATAGGCACCGACAAGTAAAAGCTTCAACAACAAGTATTTGTTTTTATTATTTTTGCCAAGATATTGGAATTTCTGAGATGAAGTGTTCTTTATCATGCACATTTATAAGGATATATTAGTTTATTTTCGCTTTCAACATGAAATATTGCGTTCGATATCCAGCACAAGTTCATATGCTAGCGAGCATCATACTTATGATTTCCCAAAAATGTATAATCATTCCTTAGTGTCTGAATATTATTAGACCAAAAAGATTTGTGAATTGAATAAATGAAAAAACACATCTTTTGTATTTGGATAAAATTTATCAAGTCCTTTGTTTTTTATTATCTTCGTTACATTATACCTCTTATTCTCTACTGATAATTACTTAGCCAAGAATTGTCCATTGGAACAATCGCGATATTTTATATTCTTTATAGAGCTACTTTCATGTGTTCACGTGCTACGTTATTTGTTGCCACTCGTTTCTCTTTATCAGAAATTCTGTCCAGTGGAAGCGATCGAGACAGCTGTGCTCAACTTGACAATGTTTCACGTATGTATGCATTTACAACGCCCCAATAAACTCTATATGCAACACGAATAACCAAGGTATCTCTTATTAAACGCCGCACTTATGGGTTGAGAATCAAAGAATCGGAGAGAAGATTGTTAACTCTAACTCTAGATGCCATAATATGTTCCAATACTTTTGAGAAGTAAGATAAAAGAGAGATTGTGGCGATAGTTCGACGCGATAGAGGCGCTTTTAGACTTTGAAATTGAAACAACTGACGTTAGTTTACACATGTATGTGTATGAATGTGGCCAGTCAAACACACCGTATTATATAAGTCCATTAATTTCTTTTGACTTGAATTAGACAGAGCACTGATCATTTCGTGTGAAAGGCGATCTAGACCGGGTATCCTTCCTTTGGATTTGGAGAGACCACTTTCAAGTTCTGCGGTACATGGCACATCTGTCAATAGCATTCGAAAAGAAAATTCGAGTTCTTTTATGTACGATGAAGCCACTGGAGAATCTGCTGTCAGAAGGGTATCCGTACCATATATTTCCAAGATGATTATAGATCTCATCTACCTTAGTTAAAGTGCCGTTGGGAATGTAGATGGAAGAAATGTCATTCGAATTTGAAGTGCCACTGAGCTTGTTGGTTTTGTTCCAGATAACTTTCATTGATGCGTTTTTGTGAATTCTTTTCGAAAGAAGTTTAAAGCTGAGTGCATTTGATCGTAATTCCTTCCTGAAAACAATGTTGTCTTCTTTCTATATGATAATAAATGATCATGATCATGACATCTTCTAAAGCGATGCCATAAATCTATTTTGTTTTCAATTAATAACGAGAGCATGTTCTTCCACCAAGAAAGTCTAGCTCGTTAGGTTGTGGAATAGAGAGATGAGCAGCTGTGTGAATGACCTTAGACGTAATACCAGTCTCATGGTTGCAGTCCCCATTAAACGGTTTTGAGTTCGCAAACGACTCGGCATGTTTGGAATAACTAATCCAAACCGCTTTATCTAAGAAGTATTTAATTTGTTTCGCCCGAATAAGAGAGGACTTTGGAAGGTTAAGATCGATTATGTTTAAAAAGCGCTGATTATTATGTGGCGGAGAGCAACATGTTAAATTAATATTCGAAAACGTGTGGTGAGTTGAAAAATGCGTTGGTCTTCCATCATTTAAAATGCAGAGATTGCTTTGAATAAGGGCCTAAAACATTACAACGACTAGTGTTCCCTGTCGACCACCAGATGGTGTTCCAGCTCTTAAAGTCGTCACATATAATTAAATGGGGAGGAAATACCGAGGATAAATTATGAAGATCTTGCTGAGAAAACGACTGCGAAAGGGGTCTATGATTTGAGTGGAATAGCATTAAAAGAACTTCTACAACGACTGCCTTGAAGCTGTATCAAGGTTGGCTTACAATCGCTTAAAAATAATCGCAATTATCTAAATTATTAATAAGTTTCTTAATTGTGGAATTTTAAAAACTTTATTTAATTATAGTGACGTGAGAAAGAGTAATAGGTAAGTCGTGTTGACACGTCAGTGTCGCCTTCAAAGATGTCACTAAAGGAATTTTGCGTAAATAATTTATTCTTACCAGCAAAAGAATCGCAATTGATACTCAAGTGGTTACGTACATTTGAATTGCAACAAGGAAGCGCATGCGAATTATAATTTGAAATTGAAGGTTGATTAGTGTATGGAGGATTGGCTTCATTACAGTTTGTAATGGGTTGAACGGAGTTGAGAGCTGGTGAGTTGAAGGTATTTCGTTTATAGGCTTTGTGATATGTGTCGTTGTTTTGATTTTTTCAATATTATTTTTGGCGGATGATAGATCGAGTTTGCGGTAGCAGGAGTTGGAATTAATGGGTTACTCAGCTGGATTTGCAAGGCGATGGCAGCGTAGGTATTCCTTTTGCTAGTTCCTTATACAGTTGGAATTACTTCCCGATACTTACGTAGCGCTTCGCCCATACTACAGAAATTTTCCGTTTAGATTTTCAGATTTTCACGAATTTGTACATAACGTGGGTATTGTTTGTCTAACGCCGAACGCAGAAACTACGAGTACAGCTTTCAGCCGACTACAGTTAGCGCAGGAAGAGGCATTTTTGCAACTTCTTACAGTATGAGCCAGGCGGTAGCAGTTTTTGCATGTCATGGGATTTGGGATGCAGAGTTCCCCTTTGCACTTGCACCAAGCAACGTCAACAGTTTGTGGTACACGATAGCAGTCAAAAGTGATAATTACCCGGCCTATAGAGGAGCAAGTTTTTCCGTCAACGTTCAGTTTAGCGGAGATGTACACACTTCAGTTACATCTTGATTACTCATTTCGCGAAGTATTTCCTCTTCTAGAACACGTTTTATCCACGGGGCATAAATTACGTCTTTAACGGAATTGAGTTTGTTGTGTAGTTTAACGGAAATCGGGCATGAATTAGCAAGTGATATTGACTTTAACATGGTCTCCGTCGCGAGCGGATTACCAGCGAGAACAAGTAAATTACTATCGAGATAGTCTCAATATATGATATTTTGCCACCTAACGCTTTTTTTATAGCGAAAGGACTAATTTGCGATATTGTTATATTAGCATCAGTTCAATACATTACTACACCTATTTTATCGATCGGAGTGATGTACTGATTCACAGCATCGGAAAGTAGCAATTTTTTTTTTTCTTTGTGGTGATTTTTCCGCCAATAAGTGGAATCTGTTGGCGTTTTAACTGGCGGCCCCAGGGACATAAGGCCCGTTTGCCACCACTTCATTATACGGTTACTTATGAAAAAGAAAACACTCACTTGGAAAAAGATTACGAACTATTAAATAATGTAAAAATGTAATTTTATTTGTTTTTTTCGTTTATTTATTTATTTACTTTTTTTCGGCATCCGCGATAATTAGCTAAGGAAAAAGGCTGAACAGATAATAACTCTCCAGAGCCAAATACGAGCCAAATACACGAAAAAACCAAAATATTAAGAAAAAATCACAAACGAGAAAAAACGACACTATTCAGAACACAAGACGGCTCGATAATGTCGATGAGAAGTTAAAAG